>PVKE010007276.1:0-51280 GCA_004027555.1 Craseonycteris thonglongyai | reverse complement strand
AAAAAAAAAAAACCATAAACATACAGAGATACACACATATTCTCTCTCTCCTCTCCTTTTCTCTGAGAAAACTGTTGAAGAATTGCTCATGTCTGTGACATCTATTTGAATGTATTAGTTACAGATAGGAACCATATTTATGTCAAGGACATTATGTACTATGTGTAGCCTAATACATCTAATCCTCAGTTTTCTCTGGGCATAAAAATATCTTCCTCACAGTGTTGCCATGATAAGTAAATGAGCTAAGTATGTACGTAGCACAGTGCTCATTTGAGTGTCCATTAAATGGCAGCTTTTAAGATGTTAGTATTTATACAGGAAGACCAGTTGCTGGGATAAGTTAATGTGTGCCTCAAAATCCTGTACATTTGAAACAATGACACAAACAACATGCTCCATCTAAAAGCTCTAAAAATGCGGATCAGAAAATTCAATAATGTTAAGTACCTACAAATACTTACTAAGCACTTACTGTTCTGTGTGCTGGGATACAGTCCTCATGTATAATTCTATTAAGTAGATCACAATCTCTGAACAAAAACCAGACCTGTTAACCCCTTGGGTTGCAATTCATGTTTCTTTTCTGAATCAACTACTTTTCTCCTAATTTCCAGCCACTATGTGGCATACTTTTACTTCCACTTAAGGACTTATTTCAAGGGTTACTACCTCTATGATAACTTATCTGGCCCTTTAACCTGTACTTGCTCCCTCTCTTGAGGTCCCATACAATTTAAGCTCCTCCCTCATGGCCTTGCTCATTGACTTGCCCCTTCACTTACACTGTGAGTTCCTAAAAGGCAGGGACCTTGATTATTTCATCTTTTTTTTTTTTGTTTTCTTTTTCTCTCCCCGGTGGCTAGCATGGTGACTGCACATAATTGCTCTGTTTACCTCCACATAAAATAAATTTGCAAAATGTATTTGTTTCACAGATCTCTGTGTCTTGTTTTATGTCCTATTATCTTAGTTTAGATGCTGCTATGACAACCAGCTATTTGTAGGTCAAACAATTCTGAGATAAATTTCATATGACTCCTTTGAAGGCTCCTAGGACGATGGAGCCCAGTGACACACAGCAGGGACCAGCTCAATAACACATTTTTAGACTGGCTTTCCCTCCTCTGTTTAATTTGTTCTAATCTTCCATCAGAGTTACTTGAAATCCCTTCCCAAAATAATCACTTATAAGTGAGCTGCTTATTTTGAGAGGACCCAAAGATAACACTCTTGTATAAAGAAGAGAAGAATGATAGATTATAACTTTTGTGTCCAGTGCAGTTTTATATTGCCCTACATTGCATGGAACTTTGTATATAGTAAATGTGCAATAAATTAATTTTGGATAAATTGATTGCAAATAAACAATTATCTCTTTGCCTCTACTCTTCTTGGATCATGATAATTCACTTACATTTGATTTTTATATAACTTCTATGATGTCTGCCTTAGTTGTATAGTTAGCAGACACATACCATTAATAGTGTAAAAAGAGTCTTGAAACCTTAATTGTATAATATCTGATATATATTTTTTCTCATAGACATTATTCTAGAAATGTTACCCACTGTTCTACCCTATCATCATTTTGGTTTCTGCTATACCAACATTGTCTAATGAAAATTCTGTCTCCTATTGTATTTCTTAAATATTTAAAAGCATTCCAGGTGCTTATAATTTTATTATTATTTGAACTATAAAATAGCCTTCACCTTACAACCTTGAAATATTCTTTTCCTTCTTTTTTTTAAATTGTTTTCGACAGAGAGAGAGACAGACAGAGAGAGACAAAGAGAAGGGGGGAGGGCCCAGAGCAGTCTCCATAGTTGACAGCATTAGTTTTCCATATACGTAGTTTCACTCCACAGGTGGGCATGGGACTGCGCAGGGCAGGAACTGGGCCAGGAGCCTCCCGCATAGGCTCTGGCAAGAACTGAACTGGGGGCACACCCCAGCTCAGCATATGGGTCCACATGGGCAGGTGCCGGGATTCAATCCCTGGTCTCTGGGGCTGCAAAGTGAGCGCTTAACCTGCTGAGCCATCCCAGCTTCCCTGAAATGTTCTTTTCTTAAGGCTCCAACCTGCCTTAACATTTTCTGCTGAAGGCGATCCAACTTATAAAATGAAAAAAATGGGAATATAACAACTGTGAAAGGAAAGTGGGCACAGGCACACAAAAATCAAACATTATAGGATGCTAGTACAAAGATGGTCCAGCAAAGGATGAAAAGAAAGAGCAATACATTTGCATGATTCTAGCACTAAATACATTATGCCATCTGGATTCATATTTATTTTTAAAGATGTTTAGTAACTATCTTCTCCTCAAATATAGATGACATGATATTCATAATTTCTCCTGAAACTAGTTAAGATATTTAAAAAATAGAGGTGAAAATTTTTCAAATCACTACCTTGAAAAAACTTATCTCTACCTCATTTGTTGAGATATCACAAATTTGGCCACTTACGTTGTTGTTTTAAAGAATTTTTAACTCTAACTGAAATAAGGCTTCCTAGGATTGCATTCATAAGTTTTTCAACCTTATAGCTGATGAAATTATATCCACAGTTCCTTTGATCACAAATCATTAGGAGAAATCTTGTCACTTTATAAGGCAATGTATTTAATTTATTAAGAGATGCTTCTACTTTAGCAGTGTTTTCGATTATCCTTAACCAAAATACAGGTGATCTTGAACAATACACATTTGAAGTGTGTCAGTCCACTTACATGCAGATGTTTTCAATAAAAACTGTAAATGAAGTTTCTTTTTCTAATAATTTTCTTAATAACACATTCTTTTCTCTAGCTTCTTATATTGTAAGAATACAGTATATAATACATATGACATTAAAGATGTATTAATCGACTGTTACCAGTAAGGTCAACTGTAGACTATTAGCATTTAAGTTTTTGAGGAGTCAAAATTTATATACAAAATTATGACTATGTGTGTGGTTGGCATCCCTAATCCCAGTGTTTGTCAAGGGTCAAATGCATATACATTTAAACCCCAAACTGGAATAATAATTTTAGATAGGTCAGAAAATGAATAACCTAGGAATAGCTGATCTTTAAATAATAATCACATTAGTTATTCAACAAATGCTTACTGAGCACCTAGTATGTGGTAGGCCTTGTGCTCAGTGATGAATATACAAAGTTTAACAAGCCATAATCCTTTACTCTGAGGAACTTACAGACAAGTAGAAAGAAAGTGTTCCACTTTAGAGGAAAATAAGTGATTTTCACCAAATCACATATTAAAATTTAGGGCTATAAGAAACTTTGAAAAACTCTATTCCCCTTTGTTAAAGTATAATCAAATCAGAAATTTAGTTAGAAAAGACATTTTAGTGTTATGCCACTTTTAAAGCCAGAGGGGCTGAAGGCTAGAGAGGGAAGAGCTACACAGAAAATGAATGCAAATCTCTAGACTTTGAGTTTTGTGTCTTTCCAGCACATTGCATTGCCCATATTAATTTATTTAGTGTCTTGTTTCAGGTTTTTATAACTCTCATTGCTAATTATTACTGAATGTAACAAATACAAACTTCAAATATTTCTAAATAAAATATGATCAAAATAATTTCAGAATCCGGTAAATTATCCAAGTTAAAAATGACTTTTGTTATTTCAGCCAGTAAAACAGAAACTGTTATAGATTCATGATAAAAGTGATAGTTATTTTCTGGAATATTAAATGTTTGAAATAATTTCTGAGATGTGTAATCAATGTAGACTTTATTTACATCTTTCATAATGTGTTCAACTTGGACTTTTAAAATTCATCAAGTATATGAACCTCATAATATTTCTGGATAAAATATTAGTGACATATGAGTAAATGTCATATTAGAAATCTACTATGAATGGTTAATTTATTTATATAAAGGTGAATGAAAATTCTGCCTACAATCAAAAGAATGGGCATCCATAAAATTCTGCATATGTGTCTAGACTGTGTGTTGATTCAAGAGTTTCTCAAAAGACACATAAAATCAGAAAATTAGCAGTCAGGATACCTCTGCATTAAATGTAGCCTATTTATTCTTTTTTATTTTTCAAGTGAGGAACCAGCTTTAGTTTATTATTCATGCCTAAGGTCAGGATTTGAAAACTTGTTAAATTGTAAATGAATGAAGGGAACCATAGATCCCTAAAAAGTAAAGCCTAGTTTAAAACAATAAATGTGTCAATTTGGTTTGCATGAATAGCTCTTACCTTCTTGGTATACCAATTTCAAGTCATTGCTAATGAAATCAGACAGTCACACTTAAATACATGTATTCTAATATACATTTTCTATTTCACACCAAATTTAATTATAATCAGAATTAATAAAAAAAAATTTAGCATCATTCTAATGGTTTAAAAGGATTTCTAGAATTCCCTGTAATTAATGGGCAAGATTTAAGGAAAGCAACCATAAAGCCATCCCCTTGCTTGAATATTCTTAGACACATGTCTAATTATAAAAAGGTTTGGGCTATATAATTGCATTTGTGTGTAAATTTTTAAATCTTAAAATTGGAAAAGGCAGATGATTATTTTCCTCTTTCACCAAAAATAGAAAAAAATTAAATTTTAATATCACATGCACATTGTGGATGTTTCTACTAATCTTACTAGAATCTCCTCTGATATTAAACTATTCCTTGTCTATCTTATTTAATACATTCTTCTGATATTCTTCACATATATACAAGATGATCCTTTTCTATGTTTAGGCATTATGGCAGCTACTGTATCCAGTAGTAGAGCAGCTTTATCCACATATGTGAATCAGGAACAAGAAACTTACCAGTAGTATAAATTGAATTTTTCCTTAAGCATCAGTCCTGTTTATTACAGAACAATAATAATAATTTTTGGTTTTAGATTTCAATTTAACTTTGAAAACAAATCCCAATTCCTCAATCTCTTTGATGTAGTTGGCTGTACTATGCATAATGTCTGGTATACATGGCAGCGTATGTTGTCACAATACTGGTTTATTTGTGTATTGAGAGATTCATTCAGATTTGAATGGTTCAGAATGTTCAATGAAATGAAAAAATTAACTAGTTCAGTATTCCCCAATTTGTCATAATGGTTTTTGTGTGATTGTTTTTTTCTTGAAGATAACTATAATGTCATTTTTATTTCATAAGGAACAAGATGAAAATTCCTGTGAACTCTCATACTCCAATGCTAAAGATAGGAGTCTAGGTCAAGCTCAAAGTCACTTATAGAACTATAAAAACAACTTCAGACTAAATCTGGACTTAGCAGCTATAGAAAAATAATGTATAGAAAGCCTTATTTTATTGTTTGCTGACAAAGAAATGAAATATGGAGATGTTGGGATAGTTCAGTAGTTGAGCACTTGCTTTGCTATCTCAAGGTCTGCGGTTTGATTCCTGGCCCCAGCCCACGCAAACCCATATGCTGAATTGTGGCACAACTAGCAACTGCCAGGATGGTTCTTTGGGGAAGTTCTCACCTTCCACACAGGAAGCCCCAGTTCAGTTCCCACCCTGCATAGCCCCATATCCATCTGTGTGGAATAAAGCCATGTCACAACTAATGATGTACAACTATGGAGGCTGTTCTGGGCCTTCTTCCCACCCTCTTCTCACTTTCTCTCCCTCTCTCTCACTTTTTTGCAAAAGCAAAACAAAACAAAAGAGTAGGGAGGGGGCATCAAATACATGGTTTTGGAAAGAGAGCTGATTCTGGGTGGTGAGCACATAATGCGATGCATAGACAATGTAATGTAGAATCGTACACCTGGAAACTGTAATTTTTACCAACCAATGTCATCCCCCAAAACTGAACAATTAATAAAAAAAATGAACTATGATATGGGCATATTATGAAAAACATTTTCTAAGTGAAAGGGAGTGGCTATGAAAAAGCAAAGTGAGTGCTGGAAAAGATATGGAGATTGAACAATGTTGGGGAAGACCCCATGACTGAAAGCGTCAGAAGAAACATAAACATACCGGTACTCATTTTGGAGCCTTGCACTTATATATTTTCACATTAGACATTTTGAGTTCTTTTCTAGTATTAGGTATATTTCCTAAATTGCTTGAAACTAGTAATTTCAATTATTTTTTGAATATCCATCCTAAAATGCATTTTATACTATTGAACTGCATTTGGGTTTAAGTAATAGAAAATAAATCTTGAGTCAGTAAATGTGGCTTAATCTCCAGATCATGTCATGAGAATAGACTGAAATAGAGGTTTTAAAATAAGAGAAAACTGTAAAATTCTAGAAGAAAAAATTAAATGTCACTATTTTTTAGGTGCCAATAAAGACATATTTAGTTGTATGTTTTTCATTTGAAGCCATTACCTTTTCATTACTTCACTGGTAGGTAAGATTAGAAGTCCTTTTCTAGCTGGAAAGACACAATGCTGAATAAAGCCAGACTCTTTAGTTGACATAGATAACTTACTATTTTAATTCCTGAGGAGACGTAGTTCCAGTGTTAAATGCAGAGTGTTAAGAACTGCCCACAGTACTTTTTGTTCCCTAAAAAAGTCTTTACCTCATTTAATTCTTTGATTACACTGTTATGACTTATTCCCCCACCCCACTTTTTGCAAAGTTAATTGCTTTTAGAAAAATTTTAGTGTAAGAATTAAGACCTTGCACGAAATACTGAAGTATTATGAGACTTGATTTTCTATCTGTAGGATAGGGTTATCAGTAATCAAAAGTTATTGTGAATATTGGAGAAGATAATGTCTGTGACTATGCTTTGTAATTTATAAATCAGTTTATGGAAGTAATTTGGTTCCAGGGCATAATTCTTAGGTGCTGATAATTGGATCTTTAAAGAAAAAAATGCTCCTTTCAAATTTGTTGTTGTTTAATAAACAAAGAATAGTAAGTCTCCAGGAGATCAATCAACTCACTAATGGCCATATGTGTAATGAGCAAAAAGTAACTTATTCAGATAAAATTAAATTCTATTCACCTAGAGGCCCTGTTTTATCTATTAGTGAATGGTGTGGTAGGGTATCTGATGTCTAAAAGAGTCTGTTTTGTTATTCATTTGTTAATACATTTGTGGGTTCATTTTAGATATATTTATTTAGTATCTGAGTGTGACAGGTAACTCCCATCTCTCAAGATTCCCATTTTCTGGTTGATCAACCAAACACTAACCTGGGTACTGCTGTGAAAGCATTTTGCAGATGTAATTAAAGTCCCAAGTCAGTTGACCTTAAAATATGGGATGATCTGTATTGGCCTAATCTAAAGGTGTTTCAGAAAGATAGACCCGATTTGAAAATCACTTGCTTTGAAATTGGGTCCATCATTTTGAAACACCCTGTAGCCTCAAGAGCTCTTTAAAAATAGGCAATTTTCCCCACTGGTGGCAGAAGAGGAAGCTGGAGACCAAAACCCAGAGGGAGATTCTACCTGCTGTTGCTGGCTGGAGGAAAGAGAGGACCTTGTGTTAAGGAATGCAAATGACTTTTTTAAATAGAGCAGCATCAGTCCACAGCCAGAAAGGAAATGAAGACCTCAGCCCCACCACTAAAAGGAACTGGAGCCTGCCAACAACGTCAATGAACTTGAAAGTGAATTCTTCCCTAGAGCCTGAAGATGCCGTGATTCTGGCCTTGTGAGATCACACACTGACAATACAGTTGTGCCATAGTGCACTGCAGACCTATAGAATTGAGCTTATATATTTGTGTTGTTTTAAACCACTACATTCATGGTAATTATTTCATAGCAATAGAAAACTAATGCAATCAATGAAGTCTTTCCATACTGGGACACATTACATAAGCTGTTGAAAGCAATGCATGCAAGAGTTACAGAAACAAAAGTTAGAAATGGAAAACCAAAGGACAAGTCAAAGTGCAACGACTGAGTGTCAAAACGAGCAGCACCTATAATAAGTACTCTTAGTTTCAAAAAGGCTGTTACACAATGGGATAGACTGTTTTTTAAGTTCTTCTTGGTCATGTGGTGGCATAAATGTTTCTCAGGACAGAATTTCTCTTATAACTTTAAATAAATCTCCCTTTAAACCTCCTTGTCTATTTTTACTTTAAGTTTTGGTTTGGATAACATTCTGTAAGCACGTTATATCTGTTCTCTGTTTTCTACAAAACTTTCCTCAGCTTTGCAAACAATTAAGCAAAGCCTCTGATCAAGAGACTCTAGGGGGTCAGTATTATTGTCCCATTGAGTTGAAAGAAAATAGTCGTAAGTCACTTATAAATCCAAGATCACTCCAATTCCACACTGAACCCTCAGTGAGGTAATGTGTACTTCTATATAATCTTTATCCTGAGTACTACAAGAAAGCTTGACCAGTGTGCCCTCCCCTCACAATTTTTAAATGTAAAATGCCTAAATCTGAACACTTATCAATGAATAACTAATCTTAGTAAGCGTATAACTACGCTCGTTTTCTAACTCCTTTGTGTTCAAATAATGAATACAGATGATACAGGAAAGAGGCACCATGGCTAATTTGGACAAATAGAATTTAGAGGCAGTGACAGAAATCTTAGTCAAACATAATGCCAACAAAACATAAAGCAAAAATCAGTACTAAAAAAAATCAAACAGTCCCCAAAGGCCCTTGATTGCACAGAGGGTCTGCCATGGGAGTCCTTTGGTTCAGAGCTACCTCCTCTTTTTCTAGCAATCACACTCCTACAGCTAAAAGATGTTTGGACTATAATACTCATTTTTTACAGTAGCTATTGAAACTGTAAGAATAACTATAATGAATAAATAAACAAATAAAAATAAAATAAAATAAAATATGTAGAAGATGGGCTAATTTTGTTTTCCCAAGATTGTATTCGAATTGTATTTCTAATGGGGAAAAAGGCACACACACACACAAATACACTCCCCTAAAAAACCAATTTTTAATATAAAAATGTAAAGACAACATACTATTTCACTCATGCAAATTTCTTCTCTTAAGCTGCTATTTGCACTTACCATGCATGAATAGATGGAATGAACAAAGCATGGATTTTTGTTGTTCCCGCCATGTAAGTTACAGCAAATAAATTGCACAAAAGAAAGAATAAATGTAGAAATAACCTAAATCTTTTTATGTAGATGAGGTGAAAAAGCAGTCTCTTTTAGAATTGCTTCTTTAGATTATAATAACAATTTATGTTAAAAGTCACTATGACAAATCAGCTCATAATTTATTTTAAGAAGTCGAACTATCAAGATCAAGTGTACTGTAGGTGGTATTTCATCTTATCATATTAAAACAGTTTCCCCAAATGTAAAAGATAATCTCAACTGCTGTGTTCTGTAAGCAAGCAGAAAATTATGTAAATCTAATTTCCTTACTATGTATTTGCTATCTCTTTAAGGCTTACTAAATCATATCTAGATTGGTAAACACAAAAGTACTCGATCCAAGATACATTTGCTTTTCATACACTCAGAATAAAAAAAAGTATTTTGCAGGGTGTAATTGAAAATTTCCTTTCTGTTTTCAAAAGCAAACAAATCAATGGTTGTGTGAAATTAAACAAAAAATACAAAGCATCACCTCTTAAGTTATTATGGGCTTAATTGCTTCCTCATAATGGAGTGTGACACTGTGATTGCAATAAGAATAGCACCTGCTTTGAAATTCACATATCAAAGAAATGCCAGGAAGGGGAGAAAGCCTACACTGCAGCTGTGTTGAAGTTCTTCATTCATTGCCTAGTTCGCACTGCTTTCGACCCTCTTTCCTTTTGGCCTGTTTAGGTTCATTGCCTGAATTACTGGTGTTTACTTTATACTCTTACCTAAAACTATCTGTGTTTGTATGCCCAGCTTTGAAGCTTTAAAGGCATATGGGCACATGCAAGTAGTTGGGTATATATGTAAACCCACAATCAGAGACTGTCTTCTTTTTAGACACCAATACCCCTTGCATGGCCCAGACTATCATCTGCTTTGCCTGCCTGAGAGAAGACAAACTGTGAACCAGATTGCACAAGCATCTCAAGTCAATCATCATGCCAATAGGATGGACTGTTCTCATTTTATCTTGGTTCTAAAAAAGAAAATCCTTTGATGTTAAGGTTAATTAGTTAAATTCACTCTTATTGTGAATTTGCATTTATTTGTGTTCAAGTAGCTTAATCTTTTTGTAAATATATGTCTAATCTTATGTATTCGTTCACCAACATTTCTTAGTTTGTTTTTAGAACAAGAGAGAAAATCCTTTACTTTTTCTATAAAGAGTTGACCAAGGAAAATGAGTTGATAGGTTAAAAGATATTTAAATTATGAGCTTTGGGAAAGCCAGGATGGCTCAGCGGGTTGAGCGCTCGCTTTGAAGCCCCAAGGACTGAGGATCGAATCCTGGCTCCGGCCCAGGTGGACCCACATGCTGAACTGGGGGGTTCCCCCAGTTCAGTTCTCTCTCTGTCTCTATCTCTCTCTGTCTGTCAAAAAATAAACAAATAAATTAATTAATTAAAAAAGAAAGAAAAAAAAATTAAAAAAAAATTATGAGCTTTGTTTTAGTTAATAGAAATGCATAGTATTTCATGCAGCTTTAAAAAATGAGAACAATGTTTGTTGAATAAATGAATTGTGTACAATAAGTTTAGTAAGCAATAAAGTATAAATTTTGGTTTTATATTAAGGAATTGTGTCAACAGTAAAATAAGCAATATTCCATTCTAACATCCAAGAATTTTAAGTGCTAGACTTAGATTGTGACGTGAAGAGAGTAGTGCTGCACTTCAGGACGGTATGAACTGTACAAAAATAATACATAACAAAGAGAGTAGGAAAAGCAATGCGAGAGATGATCAAAGGGAACTATGCGGTTAAGGGTAAGAAAATAAAGACTGACAACACACACACACACACACACACACACACATACACACACACACACACACATACACACACACACACACACACACTACATTCCTCATATATACCAGTGTTTCAGAAGCACACATAGATACTTACAGAAAGGCCAAAGGAAGACTGAAAATTATGAGCACTGGTGGGGAGAAGTCAGACCCAGCATGTGTGTTTATAGGATAATGCTCCAAAAAACTGCTAGTGTCCTCTTGTATTTTCACAGCTGAACCTACGAATGACAATGCCAGCTCATGGTGCTTGCCCTCTGGCCAGGTGAGGTGAAGCTGAGGAGCATGTTTAGCCTGTGACCTGAAGGCTTTCACACACTCTGTAAAGGCAATCTGTGTTAAGCCTTGTCCTGAATAGACCATTCAGTGTAGTAACTCTGTTCAAACCAAAGCTTCACAAAAACAAGAACAACTTGTCTCTTATTTACTTATTTACCTTTATCTATAAAACAACTAGAGTGCTAAGGCATTAAATATATGCCCTAATGATTTCAAAAGCTAGCGAAAACATCAATGTGCTATCAGTGAAATATATAGGTAAAGGAGAAGAAATAAGTTGCATATTTATGGACCTATAGGACTTAGAACAAAATATAATAATATGAAGAATAGCTGACTCTTACATAGACCTACTATGTTTAAGTATTACTCTAGAAACTGCATATATCTTTATTTACTCTTCACAACAGTCTACATTATTTTCTCCATTTTATTGATGCAAAAATTGATAAAGTACCAGAGATATGTTTAACCCAGTCTACGTGGTTTTAAGATCTTTGCTCGTTACCACTTTACTATGCCATTCCTCAGTGATAAGCAAAAAATATAAAGGATAAAATATTTTAGAATAAGTTCTGCCATTAAAAACTAACAAACAGAACTGTTTGGAGTTTCTCAATATAGAAAGAGAAAAGGGTACTTTAAAGAATCTTTATCACCTACAGATCAGTTGACAGATAAAGCCTTTTTAATACCTTTCTTTCACAAATAAATCAGTACAAAGTAAAGAAGAACTTTGGCATGATCAACACATAACTTTTTGATTCTGTGATTAAGAGGTAACATCTGGATAATTTTAGAATTCTTTTCCTAAATGACATTGACTTGAACTGCTGATACCGGCAAGCATAGTCATGTTATTTTCAATGAACTTAGATTCACTGAAAAATTTATCTCTAAAGAAGGAACAAACTACTACTTAACTACTACTTAGTGCTTAAATGAATTATTTTACAAGTCAGGAAAATACATTGCTCTATAGCAGGGGTGTCAAACTGGTGGCCCGCGGGCCGCATGCGGCCCCTGAGGTAATTTTTTGTGGCCCATGATGCTCTGATATAAAATGAAAATAGAAAAAAAATGTTATGAAGAAAATAGCGCTTAGGGGAGATCGAGGCAATACCATACACACAATTCCCTCGTTAACCCTTTAACTACTGAAGACGAGTATACACGTGGCCCAATGCCTTTCCTGGGGGCCTGTGGGCATGTATAAACGTGCTGACTCAGTTCCAGCGACGTTTGTAAATGTGATGTGACCCACGTGAATCTTGCCTGGTGCACCAAATGGTCCATGTTTTAATTGAGTTTGACACCCTTGCTCTATAGCATAGTAATTTTTTATTATTTTGTTTAAGGTAAAATTAAAACAAGAAAGTGGGGAATGCTGGGATGGCTCAGCATGTTGAGCTCTTGCTTTGCAGCTCTAAGGTCCAAGGATCGCATCCCGTCCTCAACCTGTGCAGACCCATATGCTGAACTGGGGTGTGTGCCCAGTTCAGTTTTTGCCAGGGAGAGCTTCTCACGTGGGTGGCCCCAGTTTGGCTCCCATCCCAGGTGTGCCTCCCATGCAGGAGGATCTCAGTTCACAGGGGTGCTCTTCCCATGCAGGAGGCCCCCCACCTGGTTCCTGCCCTGTGCAGACCCACGCCACCCCTGCAGTGAAACTATATAAAAAAACTGATGACCTACAGCTATAGAGACTACTCTGGGCCCTCCTCCTCCACTCTGCCTCTCTCTCTCTCTCTCTCTCTCTCTCTCTCTCTGTCAAAAACAATAAAAATAAATCTTAAAAAAATGGGAAAGATCAAGCAAAGTCCAAATTTCATTGCATCTTTAATTCAAATACTCAGTGTTTTGTGCAATAAAATCCTTACTGGTGAAAAACTGGCTGAGTAAACTTCCTTTCATTAATAGCCTGAGTCAAATCACCGGGAGCCACTGAGGAAGTCAGAGCTGAAAGCCATTCATCGGAGGCTTTCTGCATCTGTTAGATCCACTGCACAGTGCACACCATTTTGTTCTCACCCTGGGAGCTCTCCAGGCAATCCTAGACCAGTCCATATCTCATTATTCTGCAGCCAGACAAATGGCAGCAATTATATTATAACATCATGGTAGGAGTGACATACGGTAGTATGGTTGAGAAACCCCTCCCATTTAAAACAAAAAACAACACTGCTTCGTGACACTTAAAAATTTCCCCAAATTGTCTTTATATTTGCTTTCAGTTCAAAGTGATTCTGTAAGAGGCATATTTAAGAGATGTTTTTTGTTTTCAAGTGAAAATACATCTTGGGTTACCCTTGTTAATTTATGAAGAATTCCCTGGTGCAGTGTGGGGCATAATTTGCATTTTTATTCAACAAAGGGTGTTGTGTGCCTACTGTATGTTCAAGGCTTTGGCCAAACCTGGTCTCTCTTCTCAGAGTGCTAATTACCTGGTAGGGCAGATAAAGCAAATGCCCAAGAAAATGTTACACACATGCCAAATCCCACCTACCTACCATTGCAGGGACACTATTTACAACCTAGCAGTGGAGTATCCAAAGGTGACAATGTCCTTTTAAACCCTTTGGGCAACTCATCTCTGAACTTCCAAATTTTGGTACCTTCTCACAAACTTTGGCCATTGTAACTCCTGACTCCTAGTTTCTTTTTCTCTCTGCTATTAGCTCCTTGGTCTTCTATGGACCCAAGCTCATTTCCTAACCTGACTCTTTCTCGTGAGTTTTGCCTAATGCACACTTTCTCTGAAGCATTCTGCTCTGTTATCTTGAAGCTTAACAAGGTAACTGGGAGTTATATTGCCTTTTTCCTTGTTTTTACTTAAATTTAAAGTTTGTTTTAGATTTTTAAAGATGTAATTGGTTTTATTTTATAGATAAAGCAGTCATACTCTATTTTCACTCTTAAACTCTTGGATTATCCAGCTGTGCCAAAATTCTTATAGCACAGAGTTGCTTATAAAACAAATTTTAACTTGGTAATGCAGAAAGTGTATAATTCATATATATTACAAAATTTTCAAAGTGATATGTCATAGCTTTTTTATAGCTATGACTCTCCACATAAGAATAACAATAGGAATAATTATTTCTTTTGTTCAGTCAATAAATACATATTCCCTGGCATTGTTTAGATGAATTCAAAACATACAAATATTGATTTCAAAGTAAAAATATGTATTTGAAAATGTGATATAACTATAAATCATGAATTCACTTTCTTTAATATTAAAATACACAAAAATGCAGTTTGGATGAAGTAAAAAATGGTTATAAGCCCCCAATTTTCTAGGGACACATGCAATAATGAAGGTATAGGAGATAAAAGAAGTCACTACAGGACCTTCTTGAAGAATGTTCATGATCAAGCCTCCCCATTGTTTCTAATATTTTATCCAGTGACTAGAAAATGTCAGTTTTAAAACGATGTCTATAGTTAGCTTGTTTGATTAGAAAACTCTCTTATCTTTTGACTCCTTAAAAGTCTTCTTTAGTTTAAAATCTAATCAGGCACTCTTTTTACCTAACTCAATTCATTTAGTATTCTACTTATACTATCCTGTATCAGAAATAATTTAAGGGCAAAGGTTAATTTGTTACCCTAAAAGTAGAATTACTGATTTTGAATTGTATTCAGAAAACAAAAAATAAAACCAAACAGAACAAGTCTATAAAAATTCCACACTTATATATTGGAGGTATTTCATCTGAAGGAAAGAGGATCAATATTTCTTTTATTTCATTTATTAACCCATTTGTCCTATTATTCATCCATCCACCCACCCATCCATCCATTCAATAGACATTTATTAAACACCTATTATTATCCAGGTACTACTCATGCACAAAGGATACAACAGTAAAGAAACAAGTTTCTTGCTGTTGGGGTACTTATATTTGGGCAGGTAAATGGAGACAAATCAATCAGCTCTGAGATGATGGTTTTAAGAAGACAAAATAGGATCAGGGAATAGAAAATGAAAGGCAGGGTCAGGTGCTCTTTTATGTATGGTCAGGAATTTGGACACTTTTGACTAAAAGTTTGAATAAAGTAACAAAATGTAAAATATTTGAGAGAGGATTGTATGAAGCAGAGGCACCAGTTAGCACTCAGGCCCCAAGGCAGAAGCAGGCTTGGTATGTTTAAAAACAGAAATAAAATGAGAATAGATGAAATATAAGGACTGTCCAGAAAGTATCCAGCCATGTAATATGAACAATAAAGGCATTTATAGTTGTTGTTTGTTTTTTCTGGAAAGGCCTTGTAGAGTGGACGAGTCCACTGAAAGAGGAGGTTATATCATTGAAGAAGGTATCTCACAGGCCATAGTGAGGACTTTGGATTTTATTTTTAGTGAGACAGGAATCTATCAGATGGTTTGAATAGAATGAGCTTGTCCAACCTGCAGACTGAGGGCCTCATGTGGCCCAGAATGATTTTGAATATGGCTCAACACAAATCTGTAAAATTTCTTAAAACATGAGATTTTTAAAATGTATTTTTATTATTTTTTAGCTCATCAGCTATCATTAGTGTTAGGCTATTTTATGTGTGACCCAAGACAATTCTTCTTCTTCTAATGTGGCCCAGGGAAGCCACAATGTTGGACACCGTTGGAGTAGAGAAATGACAATTTTTAAATATAACACTCAGGCTATTTGTGATAGAAAGTAGATGAAGATGAAGCAAAGTGGGAAGCTGTGGAGATATATAAGGAGTCTGTAGGAATAGTCCAAGTGAGGCATAAATTTTAGCATATGTGTTTAAGGAATCTTCAAAGCAGACACCAATCACCATGCTCCACACTGCCCCATCACTTCCCTGGAGCCCAGGATGGATGTGAGACAGAGATTGTCTTTCTCTGCAAACTTAAATGTCTGTTGTTACTGATTATAAATGTGATGGTTCTCTATATTCCAAAACAATTTCATAAGCAAACAGAAGCAAGTGAAAATATATCTGACTAAAAAAAAATATTTTTAGTCAGATATATTTGATAAAGTTGAAGTCACATTGAGGTTGTTGAATCAGTAAAGGGCCAATATGTTAGAAATCAGTCCTGTTTGAAAGTATAGTTATATATATTCTAAACCATAAGTTCATTAAGAGCTTTAAATGCAAGCTACAATAATAGTCCTACAGATACTGTAGGTACATGATATTGTAAATATATGGCTCAGAAAAATAAAATATTTTCTAAGAATACAAATTATCTTTTATTTGCATAAAGGTAATCAGTAAACATTATAAAAGCTTATGACTTCATTTACATAAAATGTCCAGAGTAGGCAAACACATAGAGCCAGAAAGATTAGTGGTTGCTTAGGGTTGAGAAGATGGGAGGTTTTGGGGTGGGAGTGGGGGGCGTGATAGCTAGAGGATACAGCGTTACTTTTATAGGTGATACAAATGTTCTAAAATTGATCATGAATATACTAAAAACCACTGCATTGTACATTTTCAATGGGGGAATTGTATGGTATAAAATTATATCTCAATAAACCCATTACTCAAAAAAATCATGAAGAGACTGATGAATGAAGTCTTACCCATATAGAGCAATGGCCACATGAATTCACATTAAAAAAAGGTAATATACTAGTGAGTCAAGAAATTCATGAGTTTCTGTGCTAAATTTCTTATGAGAATGTTTACAAACTTTCTGTTTACTCTGTATCTATGAATGATTTAGTGCATCTATGTATTTTGTACTCTCTATTTAGGAAAATTGGGGAAGAGGGAGAGGTTAGATGGAGCATAAGTTCTTTGGAGAGAAAAAGTATCATTAATCATTAATTGACTATCATTTATCACTAATTAACCACTGTATAGAAACTAAGTGCCTAAATTTGTGTTTGCCTGAGATATGTGTAGATTTGTTTGAAGTATCTTTAGTGCTTTTGATAAATTTTACGCATGGAGAGCTCTTCAGGTCAGGCATCAAGAAAAAAATATATAATTTTCTATCAGTCAAAGGAATGAGATCTATAGTGAACATGTTCTTAAAGCAACACTGACTTTCAGAGGCTTCTTAAGAATTCTCACTATTAGCAATATATTTTCTCTGGAGAGAATTTCTCACAGAGGCTGTATGCCGTGCTGGACATGGTTCTTGCATCTATTTCTATTAGCAATCCATGTTTCAAAGCAGCAACCCACCAAATTACAGTGCTGCTTGAGAGTTTCAGTGGTGATAAGATCATTCCATGTAAACTGTTTGGATAGATTTGAGGATGCATAAATATTCTTCATGAGCCCTTAGTCAAAGATTACTGAGGTTGGTGGTGTACAAATGACAAAATAACAGGTGTTCTGATATTTAGTGTTATGATTGATTTTTCCATCGAGAATTAATGAATCTTCTGCAAAGATATTTAGAACAGCTTCTTGTAAAACTATACATCTGTCCTTTTACCAAACTCCTAAATATATTTCCTTATCATGAAGCATTTCTATCAGTTTATAATGATACTTCAAATGTGATGAATCCTAGCACTTCTATTTTGTGTGTGTGTTGGGGGAGGGGGGTGCGGAAAAATTGCTATGCATAATAGTAAACTCTCTAAATGAACATAATTGCCTTCTCATCTCATAAGTAAGAACAACTCCCAGGGCAATAAAGAAAAGAGGATTCTTCTCATTTTTTTTACTATTTATTTTTAAGTCGTAAAAAATATCTAGGCCCAATAGTATTTTGTACTGGTTTGGAGCACCAGAAAAAGTATGGCCCTTGAGATTAGGTGCTGTGATTAATTGTTCTCAATCCAAGCTCCTACTTCTGGCTGTCAACCATCACAAGTAAAATGGAGTCAGGTGCTCTTGAGAGAGGTACTTAGAGCAGCTTCTTTTTTTTTTGTTTTGTTTTGTTTCTTGTTTTGTTTTTTAAAGATTTATTTTATTGTTTGACAAAGAAAGAGAGAGACAGAATGGGGAGGGCCCAGAGCAGTCTCCATAGCTGTACGTCATCAGTTTTGACATTGTTTCATTCCACGCAGGTGGAGGTGGGGCTGCACAGGGCAGGAACTGAACAGGGAGCCTCCCACATGGGAAGCACACCCATTTCAGCATAAGGGTCCACCTGGGCCCCAGCCCCCACGTCTGCAAGGCAAACGCTCAACCCACTGAGCCATCCCAGCATCCCCTAGAACAGCTTCTTGTAAAACTATGTATCTGTACTGTTACCCAAGGTCCTAGAATATTTCTCAACTGTGAAGCATTTCCATCAGTTTGAGAGAGCACCCTGGCACTACTTGGTGCTATTATGGCCAGAACATGCATATGCTGCTCTGGAAGACTGGCAAGTATCCCTGGCCAATGACAGAGTAGTGGAAACCTGCCTGTTCTTGGTAGCTCACAGGAAAAGCAGGCTGCAGGACTCGGGAACACATGTAGAGAAGTACTTGCTTATTATGCAGGTGTGTATTTCTATTTGTCCTGCCATGACCAGCAAAAAATGTTCACTATCCTCAGTCTAAAATTCTCACTAAAATTAAAGTTCCCCTACAGACTTTTCCAAATGAACAAATCCCCAAATCCCATTGCCTTTAACTTTTGCTGTAAATTCCATCTTCTATCACTATTCTTATTCTTCTCCATATTATTCCAATTAACCGTGTTCTTTAAGCACTATACAGTAAGTTCTCAGTTAACATTGTCATGGTTCTTGGGACTATGATGTTAAGCAAAACAGTGCATAAGAAAACTAATTTTATCATAGGCTAATTTATATAAACAAGAGTGAATTTCCTATGGCATATTTTTGGTTACAAAAATATCACTGAACTTCTAAATAATGGCTCTCAAACACTTCTAATATTAAACATTGAAAAAATATGAACTATATATACATTTAAGAAAGATAAATAAAAATGAGACAGAGAATTCTTTTTTTTTCAGTTGTTAAATTTATTGGGGTGATATTGGTTGGTAACAACTACATAATTTCCAGGTGTACAACTCTCTATTACATTGTCTATGCTTTGCATTAGGTGCTCACCATCCAGAGTCAGTTCTCCCTCCATCACCATACGTCTGATGCCTCCTCCCAACCTCCCCCCTACCCTCAAGGCATGGAATTATTTTCCAACCCACTCATTCCTGTTTAAGGTCATGGTTAGCTGGATCCTGTCCTGGTTGCTCAGAGTGCTAGGTAGGGATCAACCCTGAACAGGATGCACTCCCATCACAGGACACACTCACACCCACAACTTCAATCATTTGCACTGGGAACACTGAGACACACCAACTCACCTAGCAAGTGCACCTTTGGGATGTGGAAGGAAACTGGAGTACCTGGAGAAACCCGCAGACATGGGGAAAACATGCAGACTGCACCCAAACAGTTAGCGTGGCCATAAATTGATTTTTTTTCTCTCATCAAAGTTATAACAAAATTACACTGAACCTAAATGATGGTTATTAGAGGAACTGCTGTCTTGGGCTATAATCAATTCTCAGCAGGGCTCTCTATGTACTAGAAGATTAACTCATTTTATAAAAGTAAAAACTGAGAAAGATGAGTGAGAAATGTAAATGTTCAGATAGGAGCAAAAGTGTATGTCTGACTGCAATTTATTGGTTGAGTTTCTAGGGTTAGAATGAAATCTCACCATATTATCGTTCATTCAGTAAAATATACTGAGTACTTCCACCTATGATTGATGCCACATGCATACCTTACCATGTTGTTGTTTTTTAAAGATTTATTTATTCTTTTTGACAGAGAGAGAGAGATACGGAGACAGAGACAGAGAAGGGGGAGGGCCCCGAACAGTCTCCATAGTTGCACATCATTGGTTTTCCACATAGTTTCACTCCACAGGTGGGTGCGGGGCTGCACAGGGCAGGAACTAGGCTGGGACTCACCCCAGTGAGAACTGAACTGGGGGTACTCCTCAGTTCAGCATATGGGTCCTCATGGGCCGGGGCCGGGATTCAATCCTCAGTCCCCGGGGCTGCAAAGTGAGCGCCTAGCCCACTGAGCCATCCTAGCTTCCTTGTTTTGTTTTGTTTTTTTTACAGGTCCTAAATAGGACTTTGCCTAAGAGATTCTTTTTTTTTTTTTAAGATTTATTTTTATTGTTTTTGACAGAGGAGAGAGACAGGCAGAGAATAACAGAGAGAAGGGGGAGGGCCCAGAGCAGTCTCCATAGTTGGCATTAGTTTTCCGTATAGTTTCGCTCCACAGGTGGGCACAGGACTGCGCAGGGCAGGAACTGGGCCAGGAGCCTCCCGCATATAGGCCCCAGCAAGAACTGAACTGGGGGCACTCTCCAGTTCAGCATATGGATCTGCATGGGCCAGAACCGGGATTCAATTTCGGTTACAGCCCTCGGTCTTCAGGGCTGTAAAGTGAGCGCTTAACCCGCTGAGCCATCCCAGCTTCCTCACCTAAGAGATTCTTATTTGTTCTTTTACAGACTTCTTTAGCACTTCTGTTCGTTACTAAGAAAATTAGTACTTCCTGCAATGTTTTATTGTTATTTGTTTAGCCATTTCTATTCCATGGTTTATAAGCCTATTCATAGTAGATGTCATGTGCCATCCACCGTTTCAACGATAGTACCTATCATCAGGTAATGCCCTAGTTTTACAGGGGTGGCGAACCTTTTGGCGATTGAATGCCAAAGTTTATGAAATAAGAGTATACTCGCTCGACTTGCGTGCCAACCCATTGAGTGAGATAGAGGTATTGATTATTTTTATGTCTATAAGAGCATAAACAATAATTTTTTAAATGGTATTCACAGCTCCGCGTGCCGAAATAATTGCTCCACGTGCCATTTTGGGCACGCGTGCCATAGGTTCGCCACCCCTGCAAAGTAATTACTAAGTATTTTTGAGTGAAAAAAAAATATCTTCATTCAAAATATATTGTACCGAATTCTACAAATAAATCAATACATTAGTCAGTTCATGAACACAACTGATGGTTTAATATGAAGTGAGAAATGCTGAATTATCAGTAAATTGTCCTGAGCATTGATCTAATTTACTTGCCCTGACATAATTCTATATTCATTGCCAACAACTGGAGCCTGTGGTTGAAAAATAAAGTAGTTGCTATTTAATGAATTTGATTTTATTTTGATTACAGATTTGTTTCCAAATTACAACTTTTATTCATTTTCAGCACACAAAAGTATAGTTGGTCTCTAATATATGAATTAAAATTCTACAAGAATCTATACGTTGAGTTCAATACTCATTACTTTAAATGCAATTATTACAAGACTCACGGATATCGACTTTATGCAGAAAAGGATACCACTGAATCCTATAGACCCTTGCTGTTTCAGTGTGATTTAAGCACCAATAACACCAGGTGGAGTTAGAAATATACAATATCATGCCTCATCCCAGATTACTGAATCAGAATGTGCACTTTAATAAGATCCCCAGGTGATTCAAACACACTAATAAAGTTTGAGAAGCACTACATTAGGTCTTTATTTCTGTCAAGGAAATTAGAAATGTCATATTTATAGACGTGAAAGAATAAAGTCTTGTGTCTGTTTTTGGCTGGTCCTACAACTTTAATCAGTGTAGTTAATGTAGGTGAACAGCTTAGTAAAGTTTTGAATATTAATGTTTCCACGCGATCAGAATCATGAAAACATATAGGTCACCCATATTCTGAAACAGAATAAAGCAGTCAATTAAAAGACAGCATTTATAGTGTTTAGTGTCACAGAAATTTAGGTGAGGCTTTCCAGGTCACTACAAATGAATATATTTCTTAGAAGATATATGTGTTTCAAGATATCTATAGTTGACTATAGTAGACATATGTTCAAGATCATTATACAAATATACTTCTCCAGGCAAAACGCATGGCCATATCTGGGACTGTTGGTCAACCGCGTGACCAATGTGCTCTGTGATAAACAATCATTCAGAAGTAAAGTGAAGCTATTAACTACTGGTATGGTAGCTTGTGTTATTGGACCTTAAAATTTTAGCCAGCCCTCCTGTATACATGTCCTCAGACATGCACTTTTCAAGACCTTCCACTGTAGGTAGTATGTGTTTCCCTGCCTCATGACTTTGGTTTAACCATGAGACTTGCTTTAGCCAATGGCATGAGATCAAAATGACACTGCACCAGTTCTGGTCCTGGGCATTGAATAACTATGATGAGCAAGAGTGCATTATTAAGTGAAGCTGGGAAGATGAGCAGAGTTCAGAGCATTCAGTCGTATAGACAACAGTGATAGGATCAGACTTTATGTTTATTGATCACGGGTTTTTAAGCAATCTCATTATGTTCTGTATCATAGCTATCTGAATATGTGTTATCACCTTTACTAGGTTTTTAGCTCCTTGTTGATAAGAATCTATATTATCTTTCACTGAACACTTCCATGTAAGTAAATGATAGGTGCTTTATAAATATGTCAAGTGGTAACTGAAATGGTTACATGTTTTAATATATTACCAAGAACACTATATGGACAAACTTTATAAAAAAGACAATACAATCAGATGGGGGAAATCCCTGCAAAAAAAAAGTTTTATCCTGCCCATGTTTTTTGTACTTTTTGGTCTTTGAAGATGGAAATCTAAATGATCCAATACTGAATACTCTCCATGCTTAACACAGGTTGATATTTAGTAAATATGTCAAGTGGTAACTAAAGTAGTTATATGTCCTTTCTAAGTCAATATTTAAAAAAAATTCCTGTGACTATATCTTATAAAAACTAATTGCAAAAACAATATGTGTTCATTTACCATGTGAGGAAATACTCTTTCATTAATACCACATGTTATACAAACATTCAAATATGAGTATGAAGCATTTGAAAATAGTTTAAAATTTTAAAACTGGATATATCATGCTGCTTCTTTATCTTCAACAAGCAACACAGAAACAAATTGCTGTTATTAAATAATTAGATGTTTTAACCTCTCATGGCACAATTCTTGCACCCTTTTAAAATTGCAGGGACAGTAGGACAGAGTAGTGGGAATTAGTCATAGTTGGAAAAGCTTAAGGCAAAAACGGGACAGTTTGAGACAACCCCAGGAATCATCTCCTGGACTGTGTTTTGATAGAAGGTTTGGCTGACTCTGACCTTTTGTCATGAACAGTTGATGATTATATAAATAATCATCCAAAATCAGTAAGTACTCAAATGATATGCTGTACAAAGTAAAATATAAGACATGGTTTTTGCCCCAAAAGCAGCAAACGTCCTAACACAATAGTATTTCCCAATTCAAATATATTTTGAGCAGCTACTATGTGCCATGCACTGATCTAGGCATCAGTTACCACACTCAAAGCATATAAATGGGCATAATCTCTGTCTTCATAGATTTTATATTTTTGAATGAGAGCCACATAATAACAAACATGCACACACACAATGCACAAATGTAATGTACAGTCAAAATGACTCCCACAAATACTTCTGGCTTCTGAGTAAAATTGGAAATGACAGCAGCCAGCACTAACAATCTCCTTTTAGGGTTGTCCAAGCTTAATGCTACCAGCTGCCCATTTAAACTTTAGTTGAGGTTAATGACTTATTATGAGGAAAAGCTTAAACCTTGACTTCTCAGAAACTACAATAAATCAAGGAGAAAATACATGCTAAAGGTTAAGGCAGAAACTCAATGTATTTTTTAAAACGAGCTTAGGCTATCAAAACTATCTTAAAGCAAAGATTGTAGATAATGGAACCATATAATTAGAGAAATTTGGAATTCTATGTGGAGCCCTAGAAGTAAATATCTCTAAATATTATTGCATTTGAAGTCAGTTGAGGATTTGTGGCTATAGAAGAGCAAGTTTATGAACTATAAAAAATGAATTAGAAATAATGATTGGATAGAGTAAATAATCTGCTTGGATTCTGACACATTGACTTCTCAGTATCTGACTTTTGTAAAGTTCTCAAAGCAAGAAACTTCAATCTAAACTGTGAACACCTGAGAAGAATTTGATCTATGGTACTAGGACAATAAGACTTAGGAAATATGTATGACTTTAAATAAAAACAGGAAATTTCAATACACTTATTCTTATGTTTCAGCAAGTAGTTGGTATCCTGATGGGAATCTGCATGGAAGAAGTCCAATGAGCAAGTGAAGTCCAATGTTGTTGTCATGGTTTTACGTCCTACTGGATGTTCCCAGGGATATTTAGTAAATGCTCTATGCAGTTTGGTCCAAAATCTGTCACTGAATTTCCTAGCTTTCTGTTATAAGAATTAAAAAGGAAAGAAAAAAGGAGGGGATGCCAGGACAGCTCAGCAGGTTGAGCATCTGCTTTGAAACTGGAAGGTTCAGGGATTGAATCCCAGCCCCAGTTTGTGTAAATCCATATGCTGAACTGGGGTACAACTGGTAACCACTGGGATTGCTAGGTGGCAAAGATGCTCACTTCTCATGAGGGAGGCCCCAGGTTTGATTCCTGTCCTGTGTGGCCCGTCATGTCACAACTAACGGTGTATAACTATGGAGACTGTTCTGGGACCCTCCCTCCTTTCTCTCTTTCTCTTTCTCTCTCTCTCTCTCTCTCTCTCTCTCTCTCTCTCTCTCTCTCTCTCTCTCTCTCTCTCTCTCTCTCTCTCTCTCTCTCTCTCTCTCTCTCCTTATCTCAAACAACAACAACAAAATAAGTCTTTAGAAAAATAAAACAAAATCATATCTTTATTTTTACATTCTCCATCATATTTTTAGCTTACTTATTAGATTAGTCTTTTATAAAGAATTGTCAAAATAGCACTAAAATAAACACAACTACTGTTTTTAAAATAGTCAAAACAACACAGAATATAAAATTTAAATCATATTGCTGTAAGGAGTTATAAGTATGGAGGTCCTTATTTGGCCGTTAGAGCATCTATGACCACATTAGGAGATATTTTCCTTCTTACAAAAAGCCAAGCTGCCTCATTTGAGATGAACTCATTGGAAATCATTTCACAGAAAGCCGTGAGGAAGAGGAAATAGGAGGCATTTCAAATCAGTTGTGTACCAAATAGATTTCTGTTTAGTTTGTTCTGACACAGTCATCTCAGAAAACAAAGCTGGGGAGGTTTCATGTTGTTTTAAGAAGGTGGAAAAAGCTGTATTTTCTTAAATGTCATCAAATAGTGAATTGTTTCATAAAATGAGGAGGCAAGCCTCTGCAATGTGCTCATTATTTTGAGAACTAAAATGAATTATTTTTGACAAGATTGACTTTTAAAGATTGTACATAATGCTATTGAGAAGGGGAAATAATTCAAAACTGACACATTTTATATGGATTATATCTCTCTGACCAATTTAAGTCATTTCAAATTGAGTTGGCAAGTTCAGATTTTTAATTAAAAATGACAATATTAGGCTGTTGTAAATTCATAAAAGACGCTAGTTACTCATATTACTTTATTTTATTTTTAATGTAAACTTTCCATTGAAATACAGAAATGTACATAAATTGTAACTGTATAGCTTGATGAATTTTTACAAAGAAAATATATCCATGCAACAAGCATCCAGATTAAAAAGCACCTTTGAAGCTGCTGTGTCCCCCTTCTGGTAACTATTCCAATTCTTCAGAGTAATTACTATGTTGGCTGATAATTGTGGCTATGTTTTAATTTGAAATAAAGTGAATCAAACAATATATACTCTTTTATATTTGGCTTATTTTCATTTAACATTATGTTTGCAAAATTAATTCATGATATTGTGTGTAACTGTAGTTTATTCATGTTCATTTCTGTATAAGATTCCATTGTATAAATATAACAAAAACCTTGTTTATCTATTCTATTGATGAACATTTGGGTTCTCTTTGCATTGGGACTATTATGAATAACACTACTCTGCACATTCTTATATGTAACCTTTGGTGAATACATGAATATTGCCTGCATTTCTGTAGGTATACCTGGAAGTGAAATTTTTAGGTAGGAACATGTCAGCCTAAGTTGATATTGTCTAACAGTTTTCCTAAATGGCTGTGCCAATTTACACTCTTACCTAAGTTTTTAAAAGTCCTATTTGTTTGAATATAGACAATAACTGTATTATTTGTTTTTGCCATTTTAGCCATTTTTATGGGTCTGGAGAGGTTTCAAATTGTGGTTTTAATTTTTATTGCCTCATAACTACTGACATTAAGTGCCTTTTGGTATGTTTACTGACTATATAAATGAGTTCTCTGTGACGTATCTAGTCACATTTTTTTACCCATTTTCTTATTGTATGTTAGCCTTAATGTTACTGTTCATAGAAATTTTTAAATATATTTGAGATATAAGTCCTTTGTTGGATATATGTATTACAAATAACTTCTCCAAAACTGTGGTTTGCCTTTTTATTTGTTATTGTCTTGTGCTTTTTAATATTATAATCAGTTATTTATTAATTTTTACTCACCTATCATAGTAAAATACGTTGTGTGTCTGAGTTCTATGAAACTCTAAATATAAATAGCTATTTAATCAGCATTTTCAAGCATGGCCCATATTCCCAAATTTCATTTAGAAATTTTGGCCTGAAGGTATGATTTAAAAAATCAGGCTAAATAATAAGTGTTCTAACTTTTTAATCATGAAATTAATTTGGTCCAAATGTTTCAGTTTGTAATTAATTATTTAAATTTATGTAATTACAATATGACCTTTTCTAATTTTGAATGCTCAAAAGACTTAAAGATCATTGAAAATAAAAATAATTACATTTTACTGACTTTATGAGTATGGGTATTTCATGCCACAACCTCCTCATTCTCTGTACGTGACTCCTTGGAGCCTGTGTTTTTTGCTTTATCCCCTTGACTAATATCCCTGAAGAGTCTCTTCCACCTTCATCTAACCTACCCTCTTCCCTGTTACCAGAGGTATTTCTAAAAATGTACATTGTCACATATCATTTCCCATGTCAAAACATTCCACTGCCTTAGGATGAATTCAAGTCCTTGGTCCAGAATATGAGGCCACGAATAAACATGATTGCTGCTTTTCCTCCAATCACCTGGCATTGCTTGCAATTCCATTAATAGCCAAGAGGTGGTGCCCTTGGACATTTAGAATGACTTTAACTGCACTTTTTTTTCTGCCAGCCCAATTCTTATTCCTTTAAATCTTGGTTCATTTAGCTTTAAAAATGTCTCCCCTGACCTCCTTAAACACAGTTAATTCTACCATTTGTGCTTCCAAAATGTTTGAACAGAAACTCTTATTTATCTCCTCGCTTATATATTTTTCTCCTTAAGAGACTGTGAAGCTTCCAGTGGAGACTAATATTTAGGCAGAGATTAAAATCTTAATCATTTTTGTGTTCACACTGCCTAGACTGGATCCAACAAAGTGGTTGGTATCCATTTACTGAGTGAAGCATTATTTTCTGTAAGGCTTGTCTTTCCAAAATACTTCAAACGCATCAATAAAATTTGATTGTGCAAATGATGTCTCCTACTATAAGGAATGAATAAAAATAAAAAATAAAGGCACATATTTGCAGGGGGACTAGATGAGGAAATTCTTCAATAAACTTGCATTTTTGATACTTTCACAGGACTGAATAAGAACCCTATGGAAAAAAAAATATGACCAACAAGGACAATATAAACTTTTCCCTTTTGTCTACCTGACCCTGTTTACTAGTCATTGAAAGTTTATTTAGAAATATTAGTATTTGGTGTCTTTAGTCATTGTTGAAAACAAAAGTGTCGAAAGGATGGAAGTGAGGCTTAGTGGAGTTTAGAAGAAAGAGACAGCTTGCAGTGCCTTGCTGAGAAAAAAAAAAGCTATTATTCCTTGCACCCTGTCAGATAAGAGGCATTCTTGGTAAGAAGAGACTGAGAGAGATTAGAGAAGATGATATAATGTTCCAGAAGCACAAAACTCTGAAAGCAGGTGGTAGGGCAAGGTCTCTCAGTGGATGGAGGGCAGGCTTGCAACAAACTAAGTCTGACAAAAACATAGAGAAGGTTAAGGTGCTCCCAACTTAGATGTAATCTATACAATTGGCTTCAACTGTACTGTAGTGAACATCATAAGTTACATCATGACAAGCTGTCTGAAATCTTTGGTTACAGTGGCAACTGCACAACAGAAGTGCATATGATAAAAAGTCTCATTATTTTTTATTTTTTTCCCCTTTCAAGAGGCTTATAGTATGTTTTGATGCTATGTCTTTGTCAAACATATTTGACTTGTCAAAGAGTAACATGAGACTATCACAGAGGGAGTCTGAAAGCATAATTCCCTCATACCTAGTCTGTTACTATTTACATGGAGGCATCATGCTGTAATCCACACTACACATGAGATGTAAATGCTATTAATTGATACTTCATACAGTCAGTGGATCCCCTCAACTCTAACCTGATCATGGCAGAATTCACATTGACTATTGCAATTTCAAGGATGGGAGAGGTGTGAGAAGGAATTAATGTCAAAATTTAATCATTCATATGGGAATTTTATTGTTTCACAATATAAGCTACCTGATTAGAAATTGCTAAAAATCAATTTGTTTGACACTACTTAATATTCAGTGGTACCTACATTTAAAGTTTTGCAAATTTTCAACAATCACTTTTATGGGAGAAATAAAACAAAAATGAATTTAAGGATATTATTTGAATAGAATGGTCACCTTCCTGATGTTCAAATCTGAGCATAAAAATTACCTCTGAATTTTTTTAACTTGGAAGACAGACCTTATTGGTAATATTAATTATAAGTCAGGTCTGTGAATCATTATGCAATGTCAGATAAAGTGAACAACAATTAAATTGTAGTTATTGATTTTAAGAGCTAAATTTCAAATTCAAATTAAGTGCAACTTAAGTGTAGCAACTTCAAATTTATAATGTAATCCCATGTACATTACATCACTTAATTCTCGTAGTAAGTTTTTAGGCAAGCTTTATTTTTTCTCCCATTTATAGATAGAACAGTCTCAGGAAGATTCATTGATGTGCTCAATATTCAACAGTCTTTATATGGGTTCAGGACTCAAACCCACATCTCAGAACTCCAAATCCTAAACCACATTGTTGAATATAGTTATCTCAGCTGGATTGTCTTTTTTTCCCCTTTGTATTGCTATTGATTAATATCAGCCTGGAATTTAATTAAAAAATAAATAAAAAATATTTTCTGTTAATTTTTAAAAAATTAAAAAGTTATTAGAACTTTTTTATTGTTAAATTTATTAGAGTGTTATTAGAATTTTATATACAATATTATTTTCTACCAGTGAGATATCTTTCTGTCGTTAGTTCAGTGCACAGAAAAATCTGTGACATATCAAGGTAGCATACTAGATGTATTGTTTAAATTGTAAATATTGTATATTACTAAAATATAAAAAAAAGTTTCTCAAGTGTGATTATTAATATATAATGATAATGGTGAATGTAGTGTCAATAGTTGTTACCTTTGGGTTTTGAAAATATGGGTGAGTTTTTTTCTTTATGTTTCTACATTTTCCAGGTAATCTTTAATGACTATGTAATACTGAAAAATATGTTTAAAAAAAAAGTGTATGACCTCCTCATAGTCGTCAACATTTAAAAAAAATTTGATACAGTTTATGCAAGCTTGTTCAACCTGAAGTCAGGGGTAGCATGTGGCCCAGTACGACTTTGAATGTGGCCCAACACAAATTCGTAAACTTTCTTAAAACATTATGAAATTCTTTCTATGATTTTTTTTTTTTCCTAGCTCAACAACTATTGTTACTGTTAGTGTATGTTATGTATGGGCCAAGGTAATTCTTCTTCCAATGTGGCCCAGGGAAACAAAAAGTTTGTACGTTCCTGCTATGAGAATGAAAAGAACAGTCCAATTCTTACTTCCTCTTCTCTAGACCAGAAATTACCTTCCATTTCTAGTCAGTGACACCAGCTGGGCACTTGGAAGATGCTCCTTCCAACCCCAGAGAGCTTCAGAGCTCCCTCAGGTAGATTGTTCAAGATAGGGGCTTTAAAGAACAGAAGTTCTATTTTAGATGTATTTTATTGTTTTTGACAGAAAGAAATAGAGACAGAGAGAGACAGAGAGAGAAGGGGGAGGGCCCAGAGCAGTCTCCATAGTTGTACCGGTACGTCATTAGTTTTTCGACATAGTTTCGTTCCACACAGGTAGGCACAGAGCTACACAGGGTGAGAACCAGGCAGGGTTCTCCTTCATGGGAGGCATGCCCCTGTGAGCTGTGGGCCTAATCAGGAGCCTCCTACGTGGAAGCTCACCCCAGCAGGAATCAAACTGCCCCCCTCCCCGTGGGAAGCACACCCCAGTTCAGCATATGGGTCTGCATGGGTCAGGGCTGGGACTGGTACTAAATTCTTGAACTTGGGGCTGCAAAGCAAGTGCTCAACCTGCTGAGCCATCTCAGCATCCCCAAGAATAGAAGTTCTTAGACTGTTCTAGGACTGTGTCAACAGAAGTCTAAATATCTTTTTTTCCCTCCTGTTCTGCAATTAAAAAAAAAAAATCCCAGAAAGAACTAGCATAACCAAGAGGCACCCAGTAGGTGCTACAGATTTCATAGTAGGTGGTATCACTACTCATTTCTGCAGCCTGACTATTGATCTTGAGGTCAATACCATGTATACAGAAATGTGCAGAGGTCTGTCTTTGTCCTTGAGGAGAATGTGTGAAAACTACGTCACTAAGGTTTATGAAAGCAAGTGTTTAAAGTCCCTTTGAAAACAACTACTTCAAAATTGATTATGCCCATTAAAAATATTCAACAATCCTATGCTATATTTTAGTTCATAGTTCTAAAAAATATGAGTCCCAAGTGTGATTTTATTTTTGAACATGTAATCTTCACGAGACTGTGAATTCTTTCATGGCAAGGTTCATATCTTACATACGGTATCTTTATACCCATACCTTATCCTCCAGCTTCTGTAAGGGCTGAAAATTGTCATTTCAACTGGATGAATAAATTTCATTGAAACATTATGAAGCATTCTCTCACGTTACACTGAAAATAGTTGTAATTTTACTACAGGGAAAACAGTAATTCCTGAAAATGATAAACTGTGTCAATTTATCAACCATCTCCAACACACATATACACACTCGCACACATACATTCACAATTAGCGTGAACCTCCTTTTTTTTTTAGCTATGTTTTTTTTTATTGTTAAATTTAATGGGGTGACATTGGTTGGCAATAACTAGATAGTTTCCACATGTACAGGTCCACATCATATCACCCATGCATCGCATTATGTGCTCACCACCCAGAATCAGCTCCCCTTCCATCACCATATATCCGGTGCCCACTCCCACCTCCCCACACAACTCTCCCTCCCACCTTCTCCCCCTTCTCCAGGTAACCACCAATTTATTGAGTGTGTCCATAATGCTGGTGTCCTCACCCACCTCCCCGCTACAACTCTCCCTCCCCACTCCTTCCCTCTTTCCAGGAGGAAGGAGAGAGGGAGGGGAGGTGGGAGTGAAACTCCTTTTAATTTAATTTAATTTAATTCTTTTTTTAAGATTTATTTTATTGTTTTTGACAGAGACAGGGAAACAGAGACAGAGAGAGACAGAGAGAAGGGGGTGGGCCCAGAGCAATCCCCATAGTTGAACTTCATCAGTTTTCGACATGGTTTTGTTCCACACAGGTGGGCGGGGGCAGCATAGGGCAGGAATTGGGCTGGGGGCCTCCAACATGGGAGGCACACCCCCTCAAACTAGGGGTGGAACTGGGGAGCAAGAACCGAACTGGGGGCCTCCTGCATGGGAAGCACTCCCCAGTTCAGCATATGGGTCCTCATGGGCTGGGGCTGGGATTTGATCCTCAGTCCCCAGGGCCGCAAAGCAAGCACTTAACCCGCTGAGCCATCCTGGCTTTCTCTATTTTATTCCTTTAAGTATTTATCTGGATAGCTAATTCTCATACCACTATATTTTTGTAGTGCAAAGATACAAAGATAATTTTCAATGATATCATTACACATAAAACTCCACAAATATCTTATTTTTTCCTTTAATAAACTTTCTTATCAAAGTACAATCTATATTGCCATAAAGTTTGTAAATAATTTCTGCCTTTTGTAAGTCAAGTGTTGAAATTTCTCATTTAATGTTCCAGACACAGCAGGGATTTCCAGAGGGTAAGATAAAAATATTATTTCTTGTTATGCTCAGAACAGGAGAAAAGACTTTGTGAAGACATGATATATTTGGGGAAACGTGGACCAGAGTAGTTATTAAATCCATGTCCCTGTCACAAAGCCAAGTAGGTTTCCTACTATTTCCTCATGTAGTGATTGTGAAGCCTATCTTGACTGACATCCCCATGCATTTCTCTTAGCCATCAGATTATGTTAACACTCCCTCCTGTCTACCAAATTACGGAGTTTCAGAGAAATGCAAGTAGATATGAATAAGAAAAGTTGGAGCCTATTCATTTTAAACAACTAAGAAAAGTTCATAAAAAATAATTGCAAGGAATATACAACAGACGCTTGTGCTAGTTTCAACAATGTCACTTGTACTTAACCACCTACCTATGTCAGATTTATTTCAGTAGTATAAACATTAAAAGAGTCCTTTGACTTCCAAGAAGATGAAATAATTCGTTGGTAATGAATATATAAGTTTTATTTCTATAAATGAAAGTATTTCACCACTTGAAGAAGTATTTATGAGGCAAATTACTGGAATAGTACAGAATTAAATTTGGTTTTAGATAGTATTTTTCATACCCCAAGTATCTCAATAGCTTTTTAAAAGTACAGAAATGCAATGACAATTGGAAACTGAAGAAGCTATTGTGCATTTAAGGACAGATGATATAGGTTTGGATTGAGAAATGTACTTTATGGGTGCAGGAAGTAGGGTAATCTCCCACCCACGCTTTACAAGGTCTATGTCATCTTTATGTTCTACCTGCACCACTGCTAAGGATGTGCAGTGGGGTTTTAGTGCCATGGCTCCTATAATCACATTGTGACCAGTCCCTGGGTTACAAGGATGGGTTTGCAATATTAGATAAGCTTTGGTTATAAGATGTGCAATCTTCCTATCTCTGGTCCTGTGACGAGTGAGTCAACATAGTTCATAAAACATATTCAGTGTACAATGCCATTCAATGCCTAGGATATGAGTAAACTTGCATTTAATTTCATGGGAAAATAACAGTGATTGGACCAAGTTTTATGCCAAGATGGTCAATAAATGAAAAAAACTGGAGACAAATCAACTTATAATGTGGTGGAATTACAATTTTTACAAGGCTGGAGAAAGATCTCAAGTAACACCATCAGCTCTTACAATAAAATGTGGGAAAAGGAAGTACAAACAAGTGCTATTGCCCTTTGTGGTGTTTTATATGGCAGAACTGTTTGTAACTGGAAAGTATTGTTCATGTCAGAGAGAAACTCCCAGGGAAATGAAAAGCTAATAAGGATCAGCATGAAATCTGGAATGGTTCTGAGCAGAATGTTCACTGACGGGGAACAGTACTATAATAAATGGAGAAAGGCCTGCACTCAGTAGTCGAAAGGTTAGAAATCAAAATTGTACACAGAAGAAATAACCTCTGCCCTTCACTCTAAACTAAGCCACAATTATGTTGCAGATGTTAATCTTACATTTACCCACAAAAACTGGTGGCCGACTGCCCCGTTTTCCCTTCTTTTTCTTCTCTTCAGCCTTAATTCCCGGGTTTGCTTTTTGTTCTTTTGAACTTGTATTTTATTCTATAGATTTGAATTCTCTATTTCTCAAGAATATCCATAGTTTTTAATTATTCTGCACCTCCCTCAGCAGAAACTCTGTGCCTATCAAAATCAAATGACAATTTAAATTACTCATATTTTTCACCAATTTTAAGCATTTCCTGTGCATTTTGTGTTTAAGAAATTCTAACTGGAGTGTTTTTCTGCCTCCCCACCCCCCCTCCCTTTTTTTAGACCTTATGATTTTCTGTCTATTGTTATTATTCTGGATTCAACATTTTTTTCTGTTTGATTCAGCTCCTATTCTTATTACTTGATGGGAAGAATCATAGACAGTGATAATATCTTCCATGTATATACTTTTCAAACCCATTACATCTATTTTCTGACATTTTATCTTCTAACATTCAATCACATCACTTTTTTGAAACAATTTTTAATTTTTTGGGGGTTGGGGGCAGGGAATGAGCCCTTTACAATTTATCTAAATATCCAGCTTTCCTTGGAGGAATTTCTTTTATTTACCTTCCACTTCGACAATATTGATCTCAAAACACTGATTTGAGTAAAAAATTCTCGAGAAGAATATGGAAAAACAGAAAGAGCATAACATTTGTAACCAGAAGATCTGGCTTCAGATTTTGGTTCTGCCTCTTACTATGGCATTACTTTCTATTGCCTTGTCTAGAGAATTAAGAACTTATAACATCTGCCCTACCTATACTGCAGAGTGAATTAAAGAAAGAAATGTGAGAGCAAATGTGAAGAGGTTTTGTAAAATACTATAGTGGATGTAATATGTTCTATCTTACTCAGCATCCTTTCTCAGGACACCATTCTTCCCTCTCACAATCTGTGCTTTGGGTGGGAATGGCTTTAGCCTCTTTCAGCCCCATCTTAGGGGTAAGCATGTTATCCAAACTTGGCTAATTAGACCTCATGCCAATTGCTTTAAGATGCAAATGAGCCAATAAGACTGTCTGCTAGAGACTTACATATGAATACTAGTTGGAATGATTGATTGAGCCCAATGATGGCATTCTGAAGAAGCTGTTCACTATGTAAATTCCAAGAACTGATTTTTGTCCTTTTGCAAAGTTGTTCAATATTTCCTAAAATTTCAGGATAATCCCAGTATTCAATCCAAAGTACCTACAGTGATGAGGCTGAGAAATTTTGCCTTAGAACCTGCTATAGCGCTTGGTAAATAATGCATTCATTCTGTCACTCCTAACTCTCTCAGTAAGTATTAACTGAATGACTAAACGGACTGAATGAATGTAGGTGATCAGATGGAAGCCTAGCAGAGGGGAGGATCTAACTGCTTTGTCCCTTTTTGTTCATAGGTAAGTGGAGGGCATGTTGCACAGTGTAACGAGCCATGCACAAGTCTGCTCATACTGTGAGGGCCTTGATTATTTTGGAAGGCAGGAAAGGTGCCTTAATCATTTTTTCTAACCCACAATGGCTAGCTCAGGCAAGTTATTTGTAGTATAGTTTCTATTTGTAAGATAGTTAGTTTCTAAGCTGCTATTATTCAGAATTCTGTAGAAAGCTGAGAGGCAAAGAAAGTTTTAAAAATCCTACAGATTTCTTGTAAGACACACAAATAACCACAAAGTGCATATGTCATGTTCTTTGTCTCCTTCCAGCCTGGTGCTCTAGGTCCTCCTCATTTCTCCCCTCTACCTGGAAACCAGAATAACATTTAGAATGTGCCACCTCATCACTCACTCCTCTGCTTAGGGACTTCCAATGACATATTGCACAGCCTACGAAGTAAAGTTAATTTCCAAACATCAGGACCAGCCTACTTTAGTATCTAGTGTTTTCTTTCAGTTCTTTCTGATGAATTTTGTAACACAAACAGATCTATTTGTGACACCCAAATCCACTTCCAATTTTTTTTAGTTATTCACCTCCCTTCATGATGCAGGAATTGTACCACATTCGAGGGAGAACTCTGTCCTATACATATTGCTGTCTAGCAAGTTGTTATAATTACATATTCATTGAGGAAACTAACATGTATATGTACGTGTTTAAATCTGACTTTACATATATTACCTCCTTTAATTCTCCTAATAACTATGTGAAATGAGACCTCTTCTTCTTCTTCTTCTTTTTTAAAGATTTATTTATTGTTTTTGACAGAGAGAGAGAGAGAGAGAGAGAGAGAGAGAGAGAGAGAGAGAGATACAAAGTCAGAGACAGAGAAGGGGGAGGGCCCAGAACAGTCTCCATAGTTGCACATCATTAGTTTTTCCACATAGTTTCATTCCACAGGTGGACGGGGCTGCACAGGGCAGGAACTGGGCCGGGGTCTTGCCCCGGTGAGAACTGAACTGGGGCACTCCCCAGTTCAGCATATGGGTCCACACAGGCTGGGGCCAGGATTCGATCCTCGGTCCCCGGGGCCGCAAAGTGAGTACCTAACCCACTGAGCCATGCCGACTTCCCCCTTCTTATTTTTTTATTGCTAAATTTACTGGGGTGACATTGGTTGGTAACAATTAGTTTCCAGGTGTACAACTCTACATTACATCATCTATGCATTGTGTTAGGTGCTCACCACCCAGAATCAGCTCTTCTTCCATCACCATATATCTGGTGCCCACTCCCAACTCCCTCCCCCACCACACTCCTTTCCTCCTCCTCCCTTACCCTCAGGTAACCACCAAACTATTGAGTGTGTCCATAGTTTTTGTTTCTTTGTTACTTTCAGTTTTATATCCCACCTATAAGTGAGGTCATATGTTTCCTGATTCTTTCCGTCTGACTTATTTTAAGACAGGTAACTGAGGTTCAGAGAAGTTATATCATTACCCCAAATCACACAAATACACAAATGTTCTAGATCTGTTTAACTACAAAGCTTCTGTTCTTTTCCTTATACTACACTGCTACTCTGAGGCTCATTCATTCATTCCTGGATCACGTGAGACTCTTGGCTAGGCTGCATGCAAATCCAACTGATACACTCAGGTGCAGCTTATGACATGGCTGCTTTATAAAGTCTTTTCTTACTGTTATCAGTCTCTAAACTCTAATAAATTCTTATTATCTGTACCAGTCCTTTGTCATTAGATTGAACATTGTCTTAATGTATTGTGTATTTGTGTCTTGCAAATTCATAAATTGTGAGCTGTTTGATGACATGGATTAAGATTTATATTTTTAAAAAGCCTCTATAATGCCCACCATAGTAGTGTTTTATACAAAGCAGGGTCTTATTAAACATTACTTTTGGCTGTCAAGTTGCATTTCTGTGTTCTATATAATTTCATTCAGATTGTCTCTGTGCTGCTCAATTTTGATATGGCTTTCATAATACAAGTAGGCCGTAAGATTTTGAACATTGGAACTATATTTTTATTAACTTTTGTGAACCCAATTCCTATCATGGAATCTGGTGCATGTGACATACAACACATATCCTATAAAATGAATGACTAAATTAGGGGCTTTGACTTCCTCATGGTAGCAAGGGATACATTTTCTAGGTTTTTCCCCAATTGTGTTTTAAAGATTTGTTTTTATTGTTTTTATTTTTTCAACAGAGAGAGAGAGAGAGAGACAGAGAGATAGAGAGATACAGAGACAGAGAGAGATAGAGAGAAGGGGGAGAGCCCAGAGTAGTTTCCATAGTTGTACATGAATTTTCAATATAGTTTCATTCCACAGGTGGGTTGCAGGGCTGCTCAGGGCAGAAACCAGCCAGGGGCCTCCTGAATGGGACGCACACTCCTGCAAGCTGGGGGCCTCCTACATGAGAAGCATGCCCGGGGCAGGAGTATAACCAAAGGCCTAGAACATGGGAAGCTTGTCCCGGCGAGAACCAAACTGGGGCACAATCCAGTTCAGTGTATGGACACACACCTGCCAGAGCCAGGATTCAATCCGCAGACCCTGGGGCTACAAGATGAATGCTCAACTCACAGAGCCATCCTGGCATTCTTTTGTCCAATTGTTAATCAAATATGTCTTCAACACAGAATTATGCTGCATCCAGAACTTGGTAATTTGTTACCTAAATGACTTTAACTTTTTCTTTAACAGCTCTCATGCCTCAGTATCTCCCAGTTTCCACCAGTCTCATATGTCTCTGACAAAGTTATCTCCCCTCTGCCTCTTTGATCATGTCATCTCATCCTCAAATCCCTCCCCTGACATGCAAAGCTAACCAACTTACAGACATTAAGCTTCAAGTTCTTTATCAGTCCTGGTTTCCCCCGCCCCTTGTCTCATTTCTCTCTTTTCATTGTTTTACACATCTTTCTTTAAGTAAAAATTAAATTCTACACCTTCTATCTTTTAGTCAACAATTTGAAAAATACTATTCCAACTTGGGGATACCTTTTCTTCCAATTACAGTCATTCTTAACTTTAAAAAATCAATTATGAGATTTTCACTTCTATAAAATCTTCTCTGACCCTCCTCTAAGAAACAAACAAACAAACCAGCCCACAAAGTCTGCTTATAAGTAGCAAGTTTATCTCCCAAGTGGTTCACTAATCTGAGATTAGAGTTGAGTGCTCAGGTCTCAATTTTCTTCTTTGTTTCTTCCTTCCTTCCTTCCTTCCTTCCTTCCTTCCATTCATCCTTCCTTCCTTCCTTCCTTCCTTCCTTCCTTCCTTCCTTCCTTTCTTTCTTTTTGTTTTTATTGTTAAATTTATTAGAGTGACATTGGTTAGTAAAAATTGCATAAGTTCCAGGTGTTTTCTTCTATTTTCTAATATGAGGTTACATGATTAAATTTAATAACTCTACCTATGCCATCTTCCCACTCACTACACTTCAAGGACTTTCTGTTGCCCATCAAATTGAGTTTGCATTTAAAGCTTCTGGTGCTTGATTTAAAGTTGTAATTTACTCTATACCTTACTTACCATCCCTCAGCCCTGGCAAACTTTTCTTTGTACCACACCTAAGCTTTCTTACCTCCATTCTTTTGCTCTTAATGAACCCTCATGCCTAGAATTCTCCCCTTACTCTCATGTCTGCCTGTCCAAATCCTTCCAATCCCCCAACACACAAGCCAAGTGCCAACTCTTCTATGGGGCTTCCTTTGAGTATCTTTAGCTAGAACTCCCACCTGAGCATGGATAGTGATTTATTTGCACAGTTAATAACTTTTGGCATTGTATATTAACTACTTATGCATGTCTTTCCCTACCTGCTCCTATGCCTAGAGTTCCTTTACTCTCCTCTTCCTGGAGTAATTTCTTCAATTTTTGGACACCAGCTCAATCATCATGTCCACAGCACTAGGTACTTGTTTGTGGCACTTGTCACAGTGGCAATTTATTTTCAGTTGTATGGTTATTTCAGTAATCTCTGCTTCTCTCTCTAGACCTTTTAGTGCCATAAAAACAAGTCACCATGCCTCTTTTTCCCATTAATGTCCATATTCCTAACAAGACAAAGTATTTAGGTTATAGCAGGTACTTAATATTACTTGAATAAATGAATGAGTTATACATATACTTTATCTCAGGCTGGGAATGATGTTTCCAGAAAGAATCACATACTAAAGTGATTTGTTAATTGATCAATACCAGCAGTACTTCTGAGTTGGGTAGTGTCATTGAATGGGACAAGCCACAGGCTCTGAGTTAGATTACTTCAATTCTTCCAAATATTTGTGTGACCATAGGCAAAAGGGCCTGGGCTAAGTAAGGTGGGTCAAGCAAGGTACTCACGGTTAAGACTACAATTTAAGTATGTTCTTAGAGCTCAGACAATGAATACCACTCTAAATTTGTATTCTGGGCACCTTATTTTCTTCACACTGGTTCTCTAAGCCCTGATGGGCATTTTCCTTAACTTCTGTCAGCTCTGGTCTTCTGAATGATAAAATGAGGATTAAAAAAATTGCATCTAACATATAAGGCAGTTTTTAATATTATATGATATGATATTGAGACAGGATAGTTAAATAAAATATTAGGTCATCAGGAAAGTCCTAGGTAACCATAGCAACCTTATTAAAGTGAAAATGTGGTGAGCATGGGGCAGTGGGTGGGACTGAGCAGGGATGGGGGCAGGTTGCCAGTCATTAGTCATCACTCCCTGGGCTTTATAGCTCCTCCTGCCCCCCAGGTGGAACACATTCATGTCCCTAGCAAGAAGATTAACCTACAGGTTTTGATAACTGTACCCTTAGACACATAGACAGACATAGCCTATACAAGGAGTAGTTTCAGTCTTAGCTTTGGGCATTCCACATTCAGGTGCCCCTCGCATTAGAGAGCATTAGACAAAGGTCTTTCCTTTCAATAAACTTCATTGCTTAACCTTTCCACTTAAGTTTGTGTCCTCATTCTTTGAGTGTGTGAGACCACGAATGCCAGACACACACTGCAAGTCCTACATCAATATGACAGTAAACCTGGTGTATAGGACTTCACAAATATTAGCTTTATTACCTATTGCCATCAAGCCTAGAATAGGGCTTTGAGGAGACAGACCCAAGGTTTGGATGGCATGGCAAAGGAAAAAATTTTAAAGTTGTTGGGAGAAAAAGTCAGAAAGCACTCCAGATAATTAAAAGACACATGTAGATACCAGGTATAAGAGAAAGAGGAATAGAATGGTGCTAGTCTAAAACAAACTCATTTGCTTACTTCACAATTTGCCCTGACCTGAACAATTTTTTACTAAGAGTAAAAACAAGTATTGGGGTTTTTGCTTTGGCTCAATTCCAGTTGTATAATTTTTAAAATTTACCATATATCATTGCCAAATACACATTTTCGAGGCTGACTGGTGTCTGAATCTTAAATAAACCTATCTTGTCTTTCTCATAGATGGTGAACCTTTTACTTGGTGCTTACTTGTCTTCTTTACAATAGTAACACTTCTGCTTTATTTTCAGTCAATGGGTGTTCATTCAATGTCACCCATTTACAATATCAAGTTTAAGGTTTTTCCATGTAGTAAAAAAAACATAACTGTCCATTGCTGTTGTGAAGAAAGACAGAAAGAAAAAGAGAAAGAAAAACACAGTTCTAAGCCTTTGGCTAAATTAACAAAAATAAAATAAAAACATTTTTTTTTTCCAATATATCATGTTACAAAGTATTTTCCCTCCTAGATCATATATTATCTTCATGTATACTTTTTGAAAATAAGACAGATCACTTCTAAATGATTGTCTTTTAGATTTGCATAATTAGCTAAACAAAACCAACAACCTGAACTTGGTCGTGATTGCAAAATTTGAAGGTCTTACTTCCATTTTTGTTGAAGAAGTTTGAGTTAATTTATTCTCTTATAAAGCCTGAATACATAATCAGTTCCTAATTTGAATAAGCAAACTGGCCCAGAAAATTTTGCAAATTACTCTAATAAGTTCTCTTGGTATTTCTCACAGAAGGCTGAACAAATGTTGATAGAGGGACACATTGTTTGCTTATGTCTAATCTTCCCATCTGACTTATATAAATGTCACAAATGAATCTCAGACACATATCCGATTTCAAATTTCCATAAGATGGCCATAGGAAGAGGCAATCTACCTTTAAAGACAGATCAGAGAAGATGGATTTTTAGCTCAAATAAACTGTTGGAGTGCAGGGGTCAGGGAGGGTATAAAAGTATGAAGAGAACTTTCAAGGAGGGTTTGCATTCAGAAATTCACTAAGTGAAGATACTGTTGAGAATATAGAGTCAACAGCAGTTCCTCTCTGAATGCCATACAATAAGCATTGTTATAAAAGCTTAGCATAACTACTCTTATTTCATCTTCATGGGTTCCTCAGCCTGTGAAGAAATGAGATCTCTAACAGCTCAAGCTGCCACAGTGGCAGAACAAATGGTAGAATCAGACTCAAACCCTGGTCTGTCTCATCCTGAGTTTATGATTTTAACTACCAAATCATAAATAGGTTTGGCTACATTAACCTGTTAACCTTCATCCTTTTAAAACCAGGGGTTGTAGAATAGTTAGCATTATTGGAGTAGTAGATAATTGCATACAAAAATCTTTAAATAAAGCCAACTTATCAGTAAAATCAACGCTATAATTTAATGCACTATATCAAAAAATACTCTGCAGCTTTAGTCTAAAAGTCATAATTGTACTTTAAATAGGAATGGCCTAAATTTGTTAGTAATGCCTTTTATCTTTCTTTCTGGATAGGACAAGTCTTTTAAGATCAAGTAAAGATATAATAACTGGTATTTAGAAATTTCAGCAGACCCTTTTATAAGAACTCTTTCATGATGATTAAGAGAGCAGAGGAAATGCGAAGAGGAAAATCAAGCACTACTAGGTGCTCTCAAGGTGGTTCCCTTTTGTAGTGCAAAGCAGGCCTTAGAAATCAGGACCCTGTCAGCAGAATGACCCCCTACCTGTCTGGTGACTGTGAGTACCTCTCCAATCCTAGAAGATACTTCAAATGATTTTATTGTGGGAGTGTAGATAGAGAAGCTATTTTATTAAAAGCCAGAGATTACACTAGAAGAGAGGTTAGAGGAGACATTTAGCTGACATAGAAACAAAGTCCCCAACAATTCTTTTATAAGGAGCATTTTAATTTTTCTTTTTGGAGAGTGGTATAGTGTATTTAAAAACAGTCAATTAATTGATAAGCAAGTTTGGGTACCAAATTTTATTTATCATTGCAGTTCTTTGTTTTGTTTTTTTCTGTTTTTTTTTTCGGATTCTCATTGTAATTCTTAAAAAGAATAATTCATTCATGATGATGAAGTCGAGAAGACTTACAAAGATGTGTGCTTGTGTATGTGTGTGTGCACACCACATATATACGTGCACGCTTATAGTCACATTACACAATATGTAAGCATATGAGGAAATCAAGGGGAAAATGGTGGTGAGGAAAAAAATGGAGCTGTAAGCATGCTGTAAGGACTTGTGTAGTTCATTCTTCTATTGAGTCATTCATTTACTTAATAAACACAATATTTAGTTAGTGCCTCTTATGTAGCTGACACTTCTCTGGGGAGTGTACGGTAAAAAAAAAATTCTGCCATTTTGTGAATTACAGTGCAAGTTGGATGGGTATGAGAGGGAAGGATAAGCATGATACCTCAGTAAATTACATACATTGTATGTAAAGAAAGTGACAAACGCTATGGAACAAAATTAAGCAGCGAAAAGGAGAGTGGGAAATGCTGGGAGAGGGGTATACATTTTTGAATAGAGTTGTATTTAAGTCAATAAGAAGATACAATATTTCTTGTTCATCTTCTTCCAGGAACATGAAAGGACTGTACTTCTTTACCCTGCTGAATTTTGGCATGGTCATGTGACTCACTTTGTCCAATGGAATGTAAACAGAAATCATGGTATTACATTTGAACAACAATTTTTAAGAGAAGCTCATGATTCTCAAATTTTCCTTTTCCTACTGTGGCAATCACTGAACGGATGTTAAAGTCCTGGGGTGAGGATGCAGAAAGCAGTGCCCTCTGCTGACTCTGATGCTCATAACATGTGAACAAGAAACAGATTTGATGGTTGGTTGTTACTGCACTATTGCGATCCATACTGAGAAATACTGATGGTCAGAGTCAATTTTAAATTGATTATTTTAAGATTTTACATTCAGGCTGATAATTTGTGTCTCAGGCTGTCAGCAGATACTGTTAAACAATCGGATTCTTTATAGCAGAGGGTCAGTAAACTACAGGCCAAATCCGACATACTACGTATATTGTTTTCTCTGTGAAGTAAGAATAACTTGCACATTTTTAAGTGATTAAAAATATAAAGAGATAAATTTTACTTTGTGATGTGTGAACATTATGTAGAATTCAAGTTTCAGTGGTTACGAATAAAATTTTATTGGGAAGCCACACCATTCATAGTGTATTGTTTATGGCCGCTTTTCTGCTACAACAGAAAAGTAGAAAAGTTGAGTTGAGATTGTAAAGTTTACAGAAAACTTTGTTGTTTACAGAAAAACTTTGCTAAATTATGTGTTAGAGCAGTAACATGGCTCATATCATTGCTCAGAAAATGTACAGGAATTCTTCCTGGGCATGACATTAGTATATAAAACCTTTTCCAAAGATCCTCTAACAGAAGAAGCCGGGAAATGTAGTGAACAATGAGTACACTATGAGAGTTTCTTACCTGCATTTTGTAAATAAAAGTAAATTCATAGTCACTAAAAAAAATTATACACTGGCACAAAATGATGTAGCTACATGTTTTATACAAGGCTATGTGATCAACTCTTGCCTTAACCCTCAAGGAATTTATACTCTAATTAGAGAGAAAAGGCTCCAAAAAAACTAAAAATAAATAGATGGAGATTATACTAGATAAATTGTATAGCCAAGAATCCAAAAGATAATTTATTTTTCAGAAGTGGGGCATGTCTTCATGGACAAGGACAGAGCTAGACTCATCGCTTTCTGAGCTGCTGCTGTTGCTTTTAAAGCCCAGTTGGATTCCAAGACATTTGCAAGGGTTCTGTGTAGTTAATAAAAATAGATTGAAGTCAACTTTTCATCTCTGTCAACAGTTTGCTTATCTACTCTCTTCATTACAGAAATAGAAAAAACAAAATAAAGCAGGATGTAACATCAAAGTTCACAGTGTATTGTATCAAGTCAGGGTTGCAACACTACTACATATTACTAGGCTGCATATTACTAGGACCACACACTACTCGAATTTTGTTTAAGTATGTCTTACAGTGACTGAGGAATATGGCAAATCTGTTGGATTGGGAATGACTCAATGACTTTTAGTCATCACTGACAACACGGTTAAGTTTCAGGGGAAAAGCAAAATAAACTAAAAGTAAAGATAACTAAAGAACACACACCAAAGAAAAATGTTAAGGAAAAGAAATAGAAAAGGCAATGAGTGGTATCTAATTAAATATGGTTGTCCCCCTTGGTATTTATAGGGCATTTCTCCTAAGACACCCCCTGCCAAGCACATATGAATACCAAAATCTGTGGATGCTCAAGTCCCTTATAGAAAATGGCATAGAATATAACTTATACACACCTTCCTATATATGAGGTCTGACAATTAAGTTTGTAAACTCATCCTATAAAAAGTGCTACATAGCTCATTGCCGAACATCACTCTGGTCACCTTCAAAGTACTCCCCATGGGAAACTCTGTATCAACACCAATGCCTAGTTCACTGTTCAAAGCAACTTTGGAACTCATTTTCTGTAGCGACCATCAGAGCCATTGTTGTATTACACTTGATGTCCTGAATGTAATCAAAATGCCTTCCTTTCAATATTTTTTTTAATCTTTGAGTGAAGAAAAAAGTCACTGGGGGTCAGATCAGGTGAGTAGGGAGAGTGTTCAAATATAGTTATCTGTTCACTATCTAAAAAATCCCTCACAGACAGTGCCATGTGATCTGGTATATTGTTGTGATGCAAGAGTCCTGAGTTGTTGGCAAAAAGTTCAGGTTATTTCTTTTTTTTAAGATTTATTTTATTGTTTTTGACAGAGACAGGCAAAGACAGGGACAGAGATGGGGGAGGGCCCAGAGCAGTTTCCACAGTTGTACGTCATCAGTTTTCAACATGGTTTTGTTCCACATAGGTGGACAGGCACTGTGCAGGGCGGGAACTGGGTTGGGGGCCTAACACATGGGAGGTATGCCCCCTTTAGCCAGCGGCTGAACTGGCGGGGGGGGGGTGAGGGGTGCGACAAGAACAGAACCAGAGGCCTCCCTCATGGGAAGCACACCCCAGTTCAGTATATGGATCCACATGGGCCGGGATTCGATCCTTGGTCCCTGGGGCTACAAAGTGAGTGTTTAACTCATTGAGCCATTCTGGTTTCCCCAGGTTATTTCTGTCTAACTTTTTAACACAGCCTTTTCAGTACTTTCAAATAATCAGCTTGGTTGACTGTTTGTCCAGTTGGCACAAATATATCATGAAATGTAAAAAAGGGTGAGCAACATCCTTTTGACTCTTGATTTGGACTGGTGGAACTGTTTTGGTCATGGAGAATTGGCTGACTTCCATTGCTCACTTTAATGTTTCTTTTAGGATTGCATTGGTACCCCCATGTTTCATCACTAGTGATAACTCAGCCCAAAACATTGTTTTGCCTCTTGAAAAGGATTTGGCAAACTTTGATCCTACCTTGCTTTTGTTTATTGGCGAGCTCCTTCAGGACTATTTTTGAACGTACCTCTCTCATGCCAAGATTTTCAGTGAAGATTTTCTTAACTGCTTCTCCATCTATGTGTACTTGGTCAGTTCTACTTGTTACTGGCTGCTCTGACCTCTATTTATCAGTGACACTTTCTCTTCCCTCAGAAAAATGTTTAATCCATTTGTTCACTACCAATATTTTCATGGCATTATCCCCATCAACTTGGACTAATGTATCTCTTTCCACTTCCACTCTTGCCAAGTTGAACCAGAAATTTAAGGTTTGTTCATTACTCTAATTCAAGCTCTGACATTCTCATCAGAGCACACAAAACCACACAGCAGTAACAAATGCCACTCAGCAAGATACTGCCACACAGCGATACAAACACAGCTGTGAGACTCTGATATACCAAGGCTATGAAACTTTACCGAGTTGTTTGTACAGTGCTGCCAATGTAAGCTCATGGTAGCAAGTTTGTGAACTTAATTGTCAGGACTAGTATAGAAAGAATATTGAAGTAAAATGATTATTATGACCAACTTCTATAAAATTGATAGTATAAGTAAGGATTTTATGTATTATGTAATGTATTGTCTAATACAAAAAAATCTTTGGAGATTGACAGACCCATGTTATAATCCTAACTCTTCCATTTCCTAGCTGTACAATGACTTAAACATTTTGAATCTCAACCCTTTCATCAGTAAAATGGTGATAATAATAAGTAAGTAATAGGGGTATTGAAAGAAATATGATCATTTGCGTGAAACAGTTAATGGTGCCTGGTATACAACATGCATATCCCTTCGTACAAGAAGTAATAGCAGTAGTTGTAGCAAAAGTACTACTAAAATGCTATATTTCTACATATAATTAATCACTGCTTTAGGGCTTGAAGTATACGTCTATTCATTCAGCAGATATTTACTGATCACTTACTTTTTGACAGATTTTCCCTGCTCTGAATCCTGGAGTTGCATTTACTTAACAAAATACCTCCAAATTTTTGTCCTTTTGGAGTTTACATTCTAGTAGAAGCAGAAGATTATAAAATACAAGCATAGGTAATAATTGTTATAAGTGAAATGTAATATGTACTATGAAAAAAAATAGAGAGTGATAAGGGAGATGGGAAATCTAGCAATACACATGTATGGTCAAAGGTGACCTTGTTGAGAAGGTGCTGAGGGAGAAAGTCATGTGATATCAGAGTGTGGGGGGAGAATGCTGCAAGCAGAGGGAACATGAAGTCCTGAGGTGCAGCACAACCAATGTGCAGCAAGGAAAGCAAGGGGGCCAGTGCATGTGGAGTGGAGTGAGCAAGGGGAGAAGACAGAAGGTGTGGGTGATAATGTGGAGATATAAGCATGGGTGGGATCCCACAGAGTCCATAGACCACACTCTACCATGTCTGATCTAGCTTATGAAGGGTGGAGGAGAGGAGAGTCTGAATTCAGTTCTGCAGATTGATTTAAGGTTCAGATCGTCTTTCACACAAAATTGTCCAACCTGCAGCACAAATTCTGGGTTGCCCTTGAGCCAGCTCTGAAATTTGGGAAGCTCTTTTTCAGATCTTTAATGATTTTAGTTTTGGATATCATAGCCAGAAGTTTAGTCCCTGTCCATGGTCAATGTTTGCATAGCAATGCTAAAGACATGTGTTCATAAAATATAACCTATGAAATTAATAAATAAAAGGAAAATAAGATAAAATTGACCTATGTCATCTCAGAAGTCATGCATTTTGGTGCAAAGCTTGATGCTAAACTATTGTATCAGGTTAGTCAGTAAGTTATTTAGAACTAGAATTATATAAATGGATCTGAGGCTGTGTTGATGTTTAAGGTGTGAGAGAAGCCTGCCTGAGATCTAGTAGTTTGTTAAAGTAGGTGTAGGGTTGTAAAAATAGAAAACAAGGTAATAAATAAATGCCGAGAGAATTATATAATCTGGATTGCACTTGTTATCTATCATTTGTGCTTGTATTTCAGAGTTGAACTTTAATAATGCTTCAGTTACACTATGTTAAAGGACTCTGATTTTCACTGTCATACTTTAGAAAGTAAAAGGTTTTTAATATGAGAGGGAATTTTAACTAGTGAACTAATAATTTGATTTGCTAGAATTTTTCTCATTTGCATTCTTGACAATTATTTATGACTACTACAGATAATTGGGGGTTGTGTGTTTTCACAATACTATAAATAGCATTATAAACATTAGCTGAACCATTAATTTCAACAGAAGTGAAACACTTTGTATTTCCAACCTTTGATAGAATATTCTTCTATTTTAAAAATATTTGCTTGTCAATCTCTTCAATTGATATCTGGCATGGTAACCAAGCTCTTAACTTAAATAGAACTCATTTAAATCTAAATATTTTGTGGTTACCATTCATAATTTTTCTTATAAATCCAACTTTTTGGCTCTGTATAATTTAAATAGAACCATATTGTAAGTAATAAATTGCTATTACTTTCTAGTGAAAATTTTGTGCTTTTCAGCATGTTTAATTACCATTTCTGTGACTATTTTTAAGGATGAAAAACTTAAGGTTCTTGTCCCACAGACAAGAAAACAAAATAGATTCCACACATATACGTGTAGTATAGACAACTTAAAACGAAAGAGTAGTGTCATTTGTCTTTTCCTTATAATCAAATTGATGATTTCGGAGAAAGAAATACAATGAAGCTATGTCTAACCTTGACTATTAATGAACGTTCTTATTCATAAATGAATCTTCTACGTCTTATGAATCCATCAATGTTAAAACTCTTACTGCTAAAACTGAGCAAACACATTTCCTAAGACCTTATCAACCTTGACATGGAACAGACGAGCAAAAACCTGAGTTGAATTGATGAAAGGTATCCCAAGTCATTAACTAGTAATGATGGAGCTTGTGAAGTACAGCATCTCTAGAGAAAGGAACTGACTTGCCTTATATGCATCATATTTTTATCTGCATTTCAATAGGCTTAAATATGTACTTCATTACAGGGCACAACTAAAATAGAAGGGCACCTGCTAAGTTAGAGCCATAAAACAGATCTACGGCCTGCTAGCATGTGAAATTTCTCTAATTTATATATTTTATAAAACTACCCTCACATTATGTGGTTGGCAGCATAAATAATAAAGCATGTTACTTAAGCAATTTTACATTTACTGTGCTAGTAAGTAAATGCAATGGCCACCCTTATTCTCCAACAATAAAAACTACCCAGCCTTTTCATGAAAGATGATTGCAATTTCCATCGGCCTGTATATGCAATAAAAAACCATCAATCATCAAAATTTTAGCTATTTTCTCTTAAGATAGAAGAACATTTTGCTTGAATATTGAATGTGATATAAAATATTCATGAAACTGAATAGAGTTTATGCACTAAGTAAAACTCAAATTCTTTTCAACTAGATGAAATTCTTTTGAACTAGGTAAAAACTGCCACTAACCTGAAGACGTGTTCAAAAACACCATAAAGCAATTGCACAATATGTTCAAGTGTTGTAGTTATTTGGAATTGATTTTTCTGAAAACCTGTTTCTCCTCTGAAATTGATTCATGATAACAACCTCCATTTGGGTCAAATAGTATTTAACTGCTTGTAAATTTTAATTAAATGATTTGTCACTTTGAACACATAGTTTGTCATCTTGCAACTAAACGATATGTCTTTATCAGAAAATGACTCAAGGGGAAGGCATTTATCTAATTTGTCACTTGGACACCCATTAGGATAATTTGGTTGTTGCATAGAAATAAAGTTGAAGATTTGTAAAGTAGAATGTACTTTGGGTAAGCACATTGTAAACTATTATATATATATATATATATATATATATATATATATATATATATATATTTATTTATTTTTAACAGAGAGAGAGAGAGAGAGAGAGAGAGAGAGATACAGAGACAGAGAGCATTGAACTGGGGGAGCTCCCAGTTCAGCATATGGTTCCGCACGGGCCGGGGCCGGGATTCGATACCCGGTCTCCGGCACTGCAAACTGAGCGCTTAACCCACTGAACCTTCCTGGCTTCCCCACATTGTAAACTATTAAAAAAAATTATTTGCTCTAAAATTAAATTCTAATATTAATAAGTAGTTTACTTCTGGTCACTTTTCATTAATAGATATTTAACTTTCTGAACAGAGAAAATTTTCCTGTTGAATTTAGTATCTGCATAAAAATATGGGGCTGCAAACCACAAGCTATACGCCTAACTAGAATTATCTGGGGAAAACCCCCATCATCAGAAGCACTTACTTCGTTGTAGACCCACCTGACACTTTTTCTGCAGCCTGGTTAATATGAGCAAAGATAGCCTGGGACAGAGTGAAAGGAATGAATGCCTAAGTATTGAGGAAAGATCAGAGACCATAAAAGCTTTCTCAAAAGAGGATATATCTGACAAAAAGGAAGGTATTAAGTATATTAATCCTAGTGTCTAAGAATTATTAAAATGTTAGTATAGGTATGTTTAAGTGCTCAAGTTGAACAAGCTATAAAGCCAATAATCACAGGATAGTACAGAGCAGTTGTTTTTTTTTTTTTTCCTATGCTAATACTATGGTGACACTGCCACAAGGAACAGATATGTTAGCCAAAATGACAAAATGTGTTCATAGGTAAATTTATCTTAAAACTAAAAAGTAAAGTCTTTTAATCCTTTTACTCTCAGAAAGTCCTGAAGGGTTTAATGACACTATAAGCTTCTATGAAATAAAGGAAATTGACCCTTACCTGTAATATCTTTTTTCTAACTAAAGTTTAAGTACCTTGAAGTCAAGGTCTAAGCATTAGATGTCAGTACTCCCCTTCAGGGTCTGTACTCTCACAAGGCATCAAAATCATCTGGGAGCTTTAAAATTTTTTTGATGCTTAAACCTTGTTTCCATATAGGCAGTTTCAATTGTTCTGGAGTAGGGCTCAAGCTTTTGTATTTTTACATTCTGACTTGTAGCCCAGGGTTAAGAAGCACTAAACTGAGATAGGCAGTACTCAAATAACATACCACATGTGGGGCAATCCTCATAAAAAGATGTGAGAAAATCTTGTTTATGCTAGCATTAACTATCCCATAGTGTTTCAGATTTAAAATTCAGTACTAAGTTCTATTTCTTCCTAATAACCTTTAATCTTCCCTCATCCCACCACTACAAACCTACCCAACTGTATATTCTTATTCTTGGATTCATTTTTTTTCTTTCTCTTTATTTTGTTTCATGTATTTTTTATTTTTTATTTTTTTTGACAGAGAGAGAGAGAGAGGGAGAGAGAGAAAGAGAGAGAGAGAGAGAGAGAGAGAGAGAGAGAGA
>PVKE010007275.1:0-51276 GCA_004027555.1 Craseonycteris thonglongyai | reverse complement strand
CCTGGGGAATGAGGATCGAATCCCGGCCCTGGCATGTGTGGACCCATATGCTGAATTGGGGAGTTCTCCCAGTTCAGTTCTCACTGGGATGAGACCCCGGCCCAGTTCCTGTCCTGTGCAGCCCCACGCCCACCTGTGGAATGAAACTATGTGGAAAAACCAATGATGTGCAACTATGGAGACTGTTCTGGGCCCTCCCGCTAGTCTCTGTATCTGTCTCTGTATCTCTCTGTCAAAAACAATAAAAATAAATCTTTAAAAAAAAAAAAAAAAGAGCCGTTGTTTCTGCACCCCTTTTGTTGAGGGTTTCCCTGTCACAGTCTTACTTGATGTGTAACTTCCAGGGTAGTAGCCCATTCACAGCTCTGAAGAAGGTCTAAAGCCTGAGGCTGGGCCTACACCATTCCATCCAGTGATGAAACGGCTGATTTTTCCATTACCCACCCCCATTAGACCACACTGCTTCACCCTCAGGCAGTTTTTAGGAGAGAGGTTCACACTGACCTAATCCTGCAAAGCCCAGCCTTTGCCAAATACTTCTTGCTGACCCCATTCAGTTGATTTTTTTCAGCTTAAATATTTTTGTCCCTGGGTTACTTACCAGGCAACGTGCTAGCGGTGGCACAGGCTGGTTGAGGGCTCCGGCTCTGTGGGGGAGGGGGGGATCTTACTGAATTCTGGCACTAAGAGGGTGGCGGTCCCCTCTCCTGCTCATGAAATTAGTCTTAGGCAAAAGACCATGTTATATGAGTTGTTTTCATGTATTTTTACCTGGTCTTTTTCCCCAGAAGATTTGAGGTAACATAAGAAAGCAGCCAATACAACAATCTTTAACAACCTAGACTGAGCAAGCAGGTCCGCTGGCCATCCTGGAAGAGGATTGCAGCTCTGTCCCAACTGTCACAGGGAAGGCTGTCGCTCTGCTTCAGGAGGTGCCCCTTGGAATGTGAGGCAGGCCCAGCCCAACAGCCACCCAGAGGGTGATCATCCGCAGCCCCCCAGAGGAGGGTGGTCATCTGCAGCCCCCCAGAGGGTGGTCATCCACACCCCTTGGGTGTGAGAGCTTGGGTCTCTCTCCATCTTAGGGGACAGTGGTCGCAATGCTGCTGGGCTGTCCCTGGTCACCCCACCCACCCCACTTGTAGCGGCCCCATCTCTAAGAGCGACACTAGGGAACTTTTGGGGAGCTGGTTTCCCAGTGAAACAGACTGGGCTTCACGAGGTCTGAACTCAACCTGAGTGTCTCTGTTTTTCCCCAGTTTGGTACAATCCCACCAATACCTAGGAGGCCTGGCAGCATTACGCTGGCACCAGTTGCATGCAGCTCACCCCTACCCCGAGGAAAGACCCCTATCCGGACCTGTGACGCCTGGGACCATGTCTTGAACAGCACTGTTGGAACATAGATGAGAGTCAGGCAGCTTTGGAAACTTGGGAAAGAGGTGGCCCTTGAAGGCTACTGAGGGTCATTAGGTGTCACTGGGGGGAAGGATGGGCATTTTGGTAGAGAGAATGGCCATGATGTGGAGGGACTGTCTAGGGCCTGTTGGGTAGGAGGGACAGGGTCACAGCAGAAAGACTGCGATGGGGGGTTTGGGCCAGGTGGGTGAGCCTCCATGCTTGCTGCCCTCCTGGCTGAGGTATTTCTTTGCCCCATATGTGACAACTTCTAACAGCTTGTCGACTGTGTGCAGCCCTGAGTCAGGGTAGTGTATCCGGTGAGCGTTCCTCCTCTGGCTTCTGGAAGGTGCTTGTGTAGTGTGCTCTGTCCCTCACGGACCAGCCCTTACTTAAGAGAAGCAGGTGGCTGTGAAAGGCCTTGATTGCCCTCTGCAGACACGGTTGGTGAATTGTGCTCCTGGCCAGGGAATGGTTAATTTCATTAGGCTGGTCCATCCCCTTCAGGGAAGCGTAAGGTTACATGTGGACAACAGGAGCCTTGTGTGTGCCATGGTTGACTCACGTTAGTGATTTTAATTTCTCCTTTCAATTTGTCTTCTCTTGTTCTGCCCCTTGCTGACCCTTCCTTTAGAAAACCTTCTGGCCTCTTATTCCAGGCTACAAGCTTCCAAAAGGTAAAGTTTTGAGTATTAAGTATGAATGGTTGAAACCTAGCCCAGGAAGTTTTCCTTTGTTTATTATTTATCTCTGGGGTGGTTTGGGGCACCTGCCTAAGAAAAGAAAGGGAGTGGGGGCTTGTTTTTTCTTGAGAAAGCTCTTTGTTGCTAATGGCATGTGAATAAATGATTCCTAAGTGGAAGAAAACATTTGTTGGTCAAAAATGATTTGCTGACATTGGACCTGTTGGCTAGCTTCATCTGTGTTAGACCCTAAGTAAGTGTAACCCCAGCTGACAGCTGTGTGCCTTTTCTAAGTGAATACCTACTTAGTCTGCCGGGTGCGCACGATTCACGTACCAGCGTCTCAAGTGTAAGGGGCCCGGCTCACTCACATTTTAATGCTCCCAAAATTGGAAAATTGCTTCTTAAATTTAACATGTACATTAACAGTGTTCTTATTAGTGGTACACCTTACAGTCAAGTGAAGAAGACAGTCTGCTTTTACTTAAAGCAGGGCTTTCCAACCTTTTGGCTTCCCTGGGCCACATTGGAAGAATTGTTGTGGACCACACTTAAAATACACTAACGATAGCTGATGAACTAAAAAAAAAAAATCCCATGTTTTAAGGAAGTTTAGACATTTCATTTTGGGCCACGTTTAAAGCTGTCCTGGGCTGTATGCAGCCCACAGCCATGGTTTGGACAAGCTTGATTTGAAGGCTATCATTCTGAGTTGGCTATAGCTTAATTAGAAGAGAGGTTGTGTCTCTTATCTTTTGACACCCCCAGCATGTCCATTCATGATAAACATTGTACAATTAATCCTTTTGATGGATGCTGGATCCAAAAACAATGGGGTGGGGGCACTCCATTTCTGTGTATGTAGTTGGGGGTGGAGGACCCAGAGGCCTTTGGTTCGTCAGGTTCAGTGCCCGTTTCCTGCCAGGCTCTGTGCTGGGTGGTGGACGCAGGGTCCCTGCCTGCAGTCCTACAGTGGCCACAGTACAGACCTGGAGTTCTCCCCAACTGGCCTGTCTTCTCACCCCTTCTGAGCCTGACCGGACAGAGGGAGCCTTTTTTGACCTGATGGGCCCCATGTTTTGGGAAGAGTTGGCTTGGAATTTTGCATTTAGGTTCCACTTCCACGCTGCCCCTCATTAGCTGTGCTGACCAACCAGGTCCTGTGGTCACGCAAGGCACTAGCCTCACCTCAGTTAGGTGCTCATAACATTAGCTCATTTGGTTTTTATCCTGTGGTGACACGTTTGATGCCTCCCGGATGGCTCCTTGTTGCATGTCTGTGTGGTGGCTGGAGCGTGCTTTGTAAGAGCAGGGCCTCATGTGTCCCTCTTGTCTGCTGCTGAGTTTGTGACACTTAGCACGTGCCTGGTGTGGGCACTCAGCATTTAGGGAGTGGAGTGAGTTTCTCTTGGAGGCGGGTGTTGTAGCCCCCAGTTCTGAGACGTATTTGAACTCGTGTTTGATTTTGAGGTTGGTGTTTTCCAGAATGCCACACTGTAGATTGTTTCTGACACTAGCTTGTGTGTCACTGAAAGCACTATTTTCTTTTTTCTTTTAATTAGAAATAAAAAGAGGAAAGTTTTGGGCCTGGGGAAAAATAAGAGGACAGATTGCAAGCGGAGCCCTCTGCTGGCTGCGGGAGCTTGCTGCCCTGGCCCCTTGCTGCCTCGGAGCGTGGGGCCCAGCCACGGCTCTGCCCAGTCACCAGCATTTCTCATCTGAGTGTGTGACCCAGTGAACAGGGTCTGGTTTTGATTGTTATCTCTCTGGTGGCGGGCCCTCAGCCAGCGGGCAGATCAAAAGGTGGAATGTGTTCCTTTGCCCATTTTTTAAAAAACCGAGGGTACAAGGGTGCATTTCTCAAAGACGGGCGCCGTGGATTAGATTATCCATGGAGTTGAACTGCTGGTCTGGCTTTTGTGCTTTTCTTAAGGGTTCATCTCAAGTTTCTTTTTCTGGTTGAACAATTTTTTTCAACATTAATAACTAATGGAGAAGGGAAGAGGCAAAGTAGAACCATATGGCGGCACAAACACAAACCTCACTTGTGGCCGGAAACGTCTGATTTGTATCTCTTTTCATGTGATCAGCTGTTGGGTTAGATAGTAGAAAAGTATTCAGTTTTGGGGCAACAGCAAGAGTGGATGTGATTTTTTATTTTTTTTTAACCTAGCTGTGCTGTGAGTCTCACATGCCTTTCTTAGACTTTGGCTAGTAACTCTGTGACTGTGGACAACTTGTTTCTCAAAGGCCCCGTTTCCCCTTCTTTAAAGTGGGAGTGGTAACTGAATCTATATAGGGCTGTTATGAGATTTTTAAGGAGGTGGTGCAGGTAGAATTTCTAGTACCACAGTGCCTGACTTGCACTACCGGGTGTTGGCTATTACATCTCCTCATCTTCAGCCTCATTATTATAAGGTGTTATTGGGGTGGTTGCTGATAGCCTTGCAACCTCTTAGGATTTTTTTCTCCTTGCTCAAGTTCACTATAGAGGGGCAGCTATATCTTTCCAGTGACCCACTGGGCACTGGTGAGCCAGGGGAGGATATCAGTCATGACAGGCAGGCATCGTGCTTCCTGCTCCCTGGGATGTTGTGGCAGTGGAGAAATTGATGGAGCCCTGAACTTTACCACCAGACCCGACAGCAGAAACACTGTCCTGGTCAGTGCAGCGTTGTTTATTATTCCATGTCACTTGAAATTAAGTTTAAATCCTCCCAAGAGCCTGGATTGATCTGACACCTTTGGTGCTGTCTGAACACTCCTTACAAAAACTGTTAGGTACTTCAGGTGGACGATTCAGAAACTGATTGCCTCAGGGAATCAGCACCCACCACATGTCCTCCGCAGAGGTCCCCTTGGCCTGGGAGGTGACAGAGCTGAAGATGCACACACCCCAGAGTGAAGGCTCACTTCGTTTGGGTTTGTTCTTTCTTTTAAATTGCTGTGCAAACACATGATCCATAAGACTTAATGTGATTTCTTCCACAGTTCTAAGCTTTGGACATGACTAGGAGGTAGGGGTGGGATTGGGGATGAGAGTACGGAGAGGGCCTTTCACTAACTGACCCAATTACAGAGTTGTAAACTGCCCTCATTCTGGGTCTATAATGTGACCTCAGATCACAGGATTAAAACCCTCTTCCTCAGAAGTCTGCAATCATACTGGGGTACCCACCTCGGTGTGTGTGTTGCTGGGCTGGGTCTCAGGGACCGGTCTCTGCCTCTGTAGAGAACGTTAAGTAATGAGGAAGGAGTAGAATGATAGCTGATGGCACTATTAAACTTCCCCGGAGCATTTGGTATTCAGTCGACATCAATGTTACTGCAGAAATTCCAAAGAATGTGACATTTTGGTAAAGAAATTGGGAGTTTGTGTTAGGTCCCAAAAGATGGTAGAATTTAAGAGAGGAATGGGAGGAATGGGAATGGGGTGCCAGATTTTGTAAATAAAAATATACATCTCATGTAACATTTGAGACCTATACTTACACTAAAATATTTATTGTGTATCTGAAATTAAAATTTAATGGGCCAATCTGTTATTTTTATCCAGCCACCCTAAATGGGGAGAGTTTTAAGTAGAATTCATGGTCAAACGTGCATGTCCAGGGAGCACTGAGGAAGGCAGTATGGTGTTTGAGAGGGTTCAGGTGGAAGGGGAGGGGTGGACTGGGGTGGGAGTGAGGCAAATCGGTAGGCGGTGCCAGGTCATGTGTCGGGTCATGGGGCAGCTGCTCTTGTGTACAAATCTACAGGCACACCGTGTAGCCCACACTTTGCGTTCCCATGATGACAATAAGATTATTCTTTCAGAGCATTTTATCTTTGATCAGAGAAACAGGACTGATGGAGGGAAATAGAATATGAAAATATGTCCCATCTTCAGAGTTTACCCAAAGGGCACAAATTGTACCTGCTTGGGTAAAGAGTCTGTTGGGCATGTCTGTCCCAGGTGCTTTGCCTGTATGGTAGGGCAAATCGTATACCATTCATGAGTTCTTTGTTTTCTGTGCACTGCCATCGTTTTTTGAGCAGCGGTTTAGATGTATGTTTTCCTGAGGTTGGTTAATATCTGTCCATGGACTTTGAAAAGTCCAGGCACACATCTTCAAGGGTGGCCGGATCCAGGAGCTCAGATAATATCACTGGGGCTCCTTGTCGCTTAGAAGCTCAGGCAGGTGCTTTCCTGATGCCTGCTGCTGTCCAGGACCCTCACTCCCAGCCCAGCTCCCCTGGCAGAGGGAAGGAGGGCCATGCATCTCCCCAGAGCCCCTGGAGAAAACTCCTAGCAGAGCTCCTTCCTACAACAGGCCCAGGGTCTTCAGGTGTAGGCCCTCTGATTGCCCATGGGCGGTGTGGAGTGACCAGCCTTGTCCAAACTACATGGAATGAAGAGCATTGTGGCTAGAAAAGGAAAGGCAGGCTGGGCAGGTGACAGGAGTGGCTGTTGATGACAGCTAGTGTCACAGATCAACCCCATGAGCTGTTGCTATAGTCACCTTTGTGCTCTGAAGGACACAAGTTAACACAGTGGATGAGAGGGGTCCCTTCTGGTTCTTTATGCCAATCTGATCTACTTGGACAGGGAGTGGGCAGGCTGGCTCCCATTTCTAGACCAATGGCTGCCATATTGTTTTTTATTTCACAGGCCAGAAACATTAAAACAAAAAAAAAGGAGTAGGTTATTGGGATTGTCAACTTTTAAAACAAATGTAAAATAAACTTACGATTTCATAAATTAAGAACATCTTAACACCCCCCAAAAAGGGCATTCTCCAAATAAAGGATGAATGAATATGTTTAATTAACCGTATGAAGAATTTAACATTGCTTATAGTGTTTCTTTACCTGAAGTTAGAAGCCAGTTCCCTTGCTTCTCAGGCTTGCGACTGCTGCTCCTCAAGGTCATATATTAATAAAAATGCCAGGACTTTAATTAAAATTCCAGTTCCTCTTGTCTCATGCTTTTCTACCACCTCACAGTTCATATTTGCTGATGCCTGGTTGGAACCACAAGTGAAATTGGTCCTTGATGTCAGCAAAGTTTAGTTCCTGACAAACAAATTCTTTTCTTGCTGCATACCCATTTCTTACTTTTAAAATGAAGCCAATTGTTTGGGAGGCTCCATGGTGACCCCCCCCCGCCAAATACATTGAGTACTTGCTGTGTGTTGCGCACTGCCATGGGCACTGGGAATGCGGCCGTGACCACGAAGTTCCTGCCTGATAAAGTGAGGGGGACAGGCAACAAATAAAGAAAAATATAATTTCAGTTGGTGTAAGGGCTAGCAAGAAATTATTCTAATACTTGTGATCCGTAGATTAACCTCTTGGAAAGGAGTGAAGTCATGCCCGTTTTATACGAAACCAGATTCTCTTGTAAGCTTTCTGTGGTAAGAGGACTTAGCTGTAAGCAACACGACTGGTGGGAAAGGGGAAGCAGGTGGCTCGAGGCAGAACTGGGTTAAGAAGAACCGGGTTCTTGGGTTCAGTTTTATCTAGCGCCTGAAGCAGCATGGTGAATTCAATGGTGATTGGACTGCTGTGGCCCTCTATGAACAGCAGACAGCACGGTATTGAGTGCGAAAGAGGGAGCAGGGCTATAATAAATGTGTCAGCTGCTGAAATGCGTGCTTTCCCCTGTGGTGGGCACTCTACTCAACACTGATGCATTATCTCACGTGGCTCCCCAATCACAGTGGGTTGGTTTTTATTATCTCCACTTTACATGTGAGGAAATCCAATTTTAGTAGAGAAATAAAATAACTTGCCCAAGGTCATAGGCCAGTAAGTAGTGGAGTCAAGAAGTCTAAAAAATTTAGAACCTATTTGCTGAGTCTCTACCATAATTCAAGAGAAATTGGGCCAATAGTGTCAGGGCCCCAGCAAGTTAGAATGGGTTTTAGACAAAAGTCAGGGCCCAACAGTTCAGCCAAGGCAGCACCAACAGAATAATTAGTGACACTTAGGGAAAGGCCGTGACTTAATAGGTGGGCTCATGGGTGCCCAGGGTTGTTTCACCAGCCCTGCAACAGGAAAGCAGGACCACTTGCAGGTCTCAGCTGCTTTGGGTGGAAGCTGTCACAATCTTCCTTGCCTTGGCCCAGCCTTCCTTTCCAGGCTCTGACCGTCAGAAGCTGAGCAGGAATAGGGAGGGGAAGGAGTTATTTGCCATCAGCATGTTCCTTTGGCACGCACTATCCTTCCTCTAAGCTGCCTGTTAACCCGGTGTCACAGTCAGAAAGAGGCGTCAGTGTTGTTTCTTGTGTGAGCCGGGGGCACCTTAAATGACTCTGGGTCTCAATTACCTAATCTGCAAAATGAGGATAATATGTAATTACTTCACAGCGTAAAAGCTGTAAACAGGGAAGCCAGGATGGCTCAGTAGATTAAGTGCTCACTTTGCAGCCCCAGGGACTGAGGATCGAATCCTGCCCCAGCCCATGTAGACTCATATGCTGAGCTGGGATGTGCCCTCAGTTCGGTTCTTACCCGGGCAAGACCCTGGCCCGGAAGCTCTGTGGAACGAAACTATGTAGAAAGCTGGTGATACACAACTCTGGAGACTGCTCTGGCCCTCCCCCTTCTCTCTGTCTCTGTCAAAAACAGTAAAATAAATATTTAAAAAAAAAACAAAACCAAGAAATTTGTTATTTCTCTGAGGCCAGAATTGTTGTGAGCTACAGGGCAGGACAGCCTCCTTGTAGCTGTGCCAGACAGGGCTTCCCCACAGGCTGAGTTCTGAAGTGTCCTGAGTGTCAGCATGGTACCTTGAGAAGCCCACGGAGGTTGTGTGGTCTCTGAGGTGGCAGTGGGCCCTGTCTGTCTTTCTGATGGTGGAAAGAGTCTTCTGGAAGAACACAGGGACTCTGGTGGCTGTCAGCCCCTCTGCTGAGCTGCTCTTCTGGGTGTCCTTGCCTTATGATTTAACTTTTCCATTTGGGAGGGTTATTGGTACAGTTGGCAGCTACTTGCTTGGTAAACGATATGGTGGGGCCTCCATAAACCAGGCCTGTGAAACAAATAAGTTAGCACATTGAAAATATAGTGTGGAAGTGACTCAAGCCTGAGGAATCCATTTTTTAAAGTGCTGCCATCCCTTCCTGGAATGTTTTGGTGGAAATTGATGTTTGAGTTGGGAGGAAGAAGCCAGTGGCCTGGTTACCAGCAGGACCATATGTCACATGCAGCAGCATTTACCCTGGGAATCAGCCCTGCCCACCCCAGACCGTGTGGCCCCTCCTCAGTGAGGTGGCCCCAGATTGGTCACCCTGAGATTAGCCAGCTGGAGCTCTGCACTGTGGGACACTGGTGTGACACTACCTTTGCAGCAGGTTAAGGTTGACTCTACAAGCCAACCTGGTAATGCTTGGCAGGGGGCCTGGAAAGTATTAGAAACCACCCAGCGTGGGAGCCGGTGGGACTTCTCCACCATGGACTGGCCACTCTTCTCAGAGTTCTGTGGATTCCTGTGTATTAAAAATGTTTACCTTCTTCTCAGGAGTTCAGCTTATACTTTGCCCACCAGAGACCAATATGAAGCATATACACATTTAAATGTACTAGACCACCCTGGCAAGCAGGTAATTAAAACTGCACACAGATTTGGAAGGAAAGCTGTATTGGAAATCACGCTCCTCTGTAATTCAAGAACAGGCTTCTTTATAGAGGGACACAGTTGGTGTCAGACACATGTGGAAAAGAACAGAACAGGCCCCTAATTCTGGCAGGGTACCAAGGGCCAGATGTTAAATATGCTGACCGTGATCTGGCGGCGGTCGCTGTTCACCAGCCTCAATCTGCTGTGTTATTTTAACCCCTGTTTTTGCCTTTTCCTTTCTCTCTGCCAGGTCCCCAGCCTATGTGAAGATCTCCTGTCTTCTGTTGACCAGCCACTGAAAATTGCCAGAGACAAGGTGGTGGGAAAGGATTACCTTTTGTGTGACTACAACAGAGATGGGGACTCCTACAGGTGAGCTCCCGCCCCATGCAGCAGGCCTTGCAGGCCACACCCATGTGGTCAGTACCACATGCCGCAGCAGCATGAGGATCACTGACCTTGACAGGCTGACAGCCCCTCAGCCTTCTTTACATTTGTCCTTCTGCTCCTCTGTCCTCCCGCCCTCCCTCCTTCCCTTCCTTTTGTGCAGCCAACCAGTAGGTGCTGTGGAGTGCTCCAAGTAAGCACTAGAAATTCAGCAGTGAACAAAAGGCCCTGAATGGGCAGAGGGATGTTGTTATAAGCTGTTTCATTATGATTCGTTAAGTCCTGTGAAGGGCGAGGTACAAGGTGTGGACAGGATGAGCATCATGAACACATGGAGGGCCTTTGTGGCTAAGGAACATTTGAATGCAGCCTTGTCAAACAAATACGAACTCTGCTTTCTCTTTCCATCACCATGCCGAGGGCTGTAAATAACTAAGTTGACATTAGTTCCCACCCTGAGTGATCACTGGTCTAGAAGAGGAGTTGCACCTAGTAGCCAGTTATTGTATGATGTCATTCATGCAGCCAGGGCCAAGCTTATTCAGGGTTTGAGGGTAGCATAGAAGAGGCTGTGGTTGCCTCTAGGAGGACTTCGGGTATCTACGAGTTCTTCCTATTAAAAAAGATTGGGAATCCCTAAACCAGTTTAGTGTTTCTGTGATGGATTGCTATAGTCAGTGCCTTGAAGAATGGTGGGGGAACAGTCTGCTTTAGGTTTATTTAGAACCCACAGACCCTGCACTGAGTCTTGAAGCTTCAGCCTGATGCTACTCTTGGGGAGTGGGAAAGTCAGGGTCAGTAAGTGGAGCCTGAAAGACGATCTGGAGTCTGCTGACTTGGGCTCCAAACCAGCACTGCTCTGTAGCAGCGGAGACTTTGACAAATTACTTGTTGTCTTCGGTCTTTAATTTGCTCACATAGAAAGTAGAGATAATAGTATTCATTCTTTCAAGAGCATGCTCAATAACATGTGTCTATAAGCATGTACTGTGTATACCAGGCACCATTCTAAGTCATTCTTGTATGGAACTCTAGTGAGCAAGCCAGATAGTAAGCAAATGCACAAATAATGTAGACTGGGAAAAGGGAGGACAATGAAAAGGACCAGGGAGAGACGGGATGGGTAGACAAGGCAGGCGCTTCTGTTAGTGGTAATGTTTGAATGAGGTTTAAGGACAAAAAGTTCAGTCCTGCACAAGTCTGCAAGAAACATGTTCTGGGTATAAAGGCCCTGGGTGGAACTGAGTTGGTCAGCTGGAAAGCCACAGTGGGAGATGGCAGTGAGGGGCAGGTAAGCGTGGGAGCCGAGGTCAGAGGTCAGGGGTGTGGTGGGGCAGATCACTCAGGGCCTTGAAGGCCACGGTGAGGATAATGGTACACAGCAAAGGGTTATTGGGGGGGATTAAGTAGCACATATGAAGTGCAGGACAGCACAGAACTTGATGTAACTTACAAAGATTTAATTAACACTGACTTGAAGAAACTAGACAGTTACTTGTTATATAATCATGTCCCTTTTCTAGCTTAAAATAAAAGTTAGATAGAGAATGTATTTTGACCTAATCCAGGCCAGGCCGGCAACTAGAACAGAGATGGTGAACAGCAGTCAGATTTGAGGTAGGTTTTAAAAGCAGAGCCAGCAGCACTTGCAGGCGCAGTGGCACCTCAGTACTCACTGTTAATCGGTTCCGGGAGGCGCAACGAGTACCACACACAGATTTTCTGTAAGGAATGATGTAAATCAATTAAGTGTGCTCCCAAACCAAAAGTACACAAAATGACCACAGACACTAAGATAAGACCACAGTGGGCTGTGCACAGGGTAAGAGCCACCACGTGACTAACACAGGACCCCTTGTTTCTGCTGGAAAGGATAGCAAGTCAACACCAAGTTCTAGCTTGCACCTTCAGTACCAAACAAACAATGATACTGGGACAAAATTCTCACATCAAAGTGCCGAGTACCAAATTTGATGAGTTTCAAAGCAGTGGAGTACCAAGGTATGACTGTAGATGGGGCATGGACAGCGGTTTAATGGCTTTGGGCCTGAGTAGCTGGAAGATGGAGGTCAAGAGGACTCTGGGAGTTGTTGGTTTGGTAACATTTGCAGCTCGAGGTGCCCATTAGATGGAAAGAGATGCCCAGTAGGCCGTGGGTCGTCTCTTGGAGGTCTGATGGAGGTGCAGTTGCAGGTGTGGGAGTCCCCAGTGTCGAGGTGGTGAGGCAGCCCGGCTGAGAGCAGGTTCGGCCTCAAAGGGCCAGTCATTACAGAGGTGTGGGCCCAGCTTCAGGCCGGGCCTCCTTGGAAGCCTTCTAGCAAGTGGGTGAACTGACCCTGTGAGAGAAAGGTCCCTGAGGTGCTGAGTGGTCTGACAGACCAAGGGACACATCACCATGGGATAAGTGGCCTCGCCAGGCTCAGGGCTCAAAAACGCCTTATGGGAAGAGGAGATCCCTCCACCGAGTCTTGCTTATTAATCCATGTTGTCATTATGCTGCTTTTCCCATCTGAAAACTCCAGCTTGCTTTGTGAGGCAGCCATTCCTCAGAACTTGTGGAAGGCTGGGATTGTTTCCAAATCCATGCCAAGGCCAGGCTTCCCAGGGGCCTTGGTACCTGCTGCCCCACCAGGTCAGCCTGCTGGCTCCCACCTGCGTCCCTCAGGCACTGCACAGGGTCCTGGGGGACTTCAGCCAAAGAGGAGCCAGGAGTGTCAGGGCACAGGACTTTTCTTCCCAATTTCCCCTTCTTGATATAAAACTTCAAGGTCTTCTGATTTTCTCCACACATTTCCATCCTGTGTTTGATCGTTTGCTTAAATAAGATCCTTATGGTGTGGCCGTTGCCAGCAGCACTGTTTGAAACCTGTTAGCTGGAACAAAAAGCATTCTCTGAGGGAAATGAAAGGCCTGACTTTTGAAATCTAAGTGTTCCTGTCCATCTGTCTTTTTTCAAATGGCCTCCATTTAAGCTCTTAAATGTGTTCTGAGTGCCCCTTCCACTAAGAATATTCTGGGTAATGTTATGGTTTTTCCCCCAGCTACAATTACCCCGGCTCCAGGACTAACGGCTTGAAATGCTGTCGTCTGTGAGCCAGGAGAGATGTGAGTTACAGGCTTCCTGAGAATTCCAGGCCCCTGTTCTGCAAGAGCGAAGGGCTCTTGTGTCTAATCAGATCGCCTTTAAATGAAAGCCCGTCGGGGGCAGGTCTTCCAGGCCCACAGGAAGGCGATGCCGTGTGGCTGTGGAAACGAAGGTCAGACCGCGAGTGTGCTGAGGAGACTTGAGGAGCAGGGAGGGGACAAGGGAATTGGTATTCTCACCCGAATTCTCTTCCTCCCTGCTGGATAATGGAGATACCAGGCCTAGTTTACAAACAGTGGAGGGGACTGCACCCTTCACCTGCATCTTTGTCTCTAGATCTGGGGAGAGGCCTCAGCAGAAAAGCAGAAAGTTGCTCCCTCTATGGGTTTACCACCAGCAGACGGAATTCCTGTAGGTCCTTTCGTCTCCTCCCTGTGCTGTAAGTCACCAACCCCCTGTGCACAAATCTGGGCTAGGGACTCAGGCAGGAAGCCAGCCAGCATCCCAGGCTCCCTTCTCAGAGTCCCTTACAGTTGGGGGCGAGGGCAGGGTAAGGCATAGGACCACTGTAAGAGTGCACGTGTATGGCAGAGGGGACAGGAGCAGGACTGGTTACTCCTGCTTTGCAGGGTGGCGCACAGACTTGAGTTACTCTGAGTGAGCATGCGTGAATGCCAGGCACTGTTCTAGGTGCTGAGCGAATGTAGAGAACAGGACAGAAAAGACTTGCCCTCTTGGGATTTAGGTTCTAGAGTTTAAATGAAAATTTCAGTCGCTGCAGCTCCACTAGCCACAAGTCCTCCGCAGCCACATGAAGCTGGCAGCTGCCATTTGGACATTGCGGAGGCACAACATTTTTATTATTGTGGAAAGTTCTGTCAGGCATCACTGTTAGAGGAATCAACCGGACACGGGAGCCTGGGCCCGGGGGGAAGAGGCCTTCTGTACATGCTGATGTGGGTGTCAGGCAGGGCACCGGCTACCATACCAACAAGACATTTGTGCACAGAATTTGTTAGAAAACTGGGGTTCAGAAGGCGGTGATACCTGTTTTTCCCTTAACATCCATCCTAGGTCGAAAGGTGCTTTTGAATCCTCAGTATGTGAGGTTTGTTGTCAGCAGGAGAGACAAAAAGGGCAGTGTGGGTTTCTTACAGGGGACACATTGAGGTGTTTATGCCCAAGAGTGTAACAGGCTTTGTCTGAATTTCATATTGTTTCCTCCTCTTCCTTTCCATCCCTCTCTTACCTTTTTAATTCTCTTTCTTTTTGTGAACCCCCAGCTTTCTGAACCCCACCTGCGGGATTTAATGAGTAGATATTTTCCTTATAACTCCCTTTCCAGGACTCTTTGTGATGAAATGTTTTCCTGGTGTGGCAAAATACATTTTTTAAAATGCAGCAAGTCTTCGGATTGGCAAAAGAGAGGCCGGTCCTTGTTATTTAATGGTCTTTATATGTGTATGGCCCTTGGACATTGGGAAAGCTGTCCTGTGTTCACATGGAGAACTTGATCACTCAGGTTTTCTGATGTGTAATCAGCGTTGCCTATGGGGCGACAGCTTTCTTCTTAATCCTTAATTGTGTAAGAAGGTCTTAGAGTAAATGTTTATCCAGAGTTGCCAACCTATCAAGGAGAGAGGGTTATCTGTTGATCAATACAATGGGGAAAACAAAGGAAAATTAGAAAAGTGAGAAAGAAATCACATTTGTTGAACACTAACTGTATGTCAGGCTCTGATCTAGGCACTTGAATTTTCTTCTTTGTTCCTACAACAGCCCTATGGGTAGCAGCTAGTAGAGTCTCATTTTACAAAGAAGCTGAGACTCTTGCTAGGAGCGAACAGCTGGTGAGAGGTGGAGCGCGGGCTTCCTGTCTGCCTGCTGCTGAGCCCTTGCTCTGCAAATCTCAAGAAAGCCATTTTTTATTGCCAGGGCCTGGGAGGATCTTAGCTATGGGTACCTTTTCTCTGAAATTTCAGTTTACTGGGGCTTGGGCTCACAGCTCACAGGCTATGTCTCCCTGAAATGATTCATGTTACCTCCTTCCCATTCTTCCCATTCAGGTCACCATGGAGTAACAAGTATGACCCTCCCTTGGAAGATGGCGCCATGCCGTCTGCTCGGCTGAGAAAGCTGGAGGTGGAAGCCAACAATGCCTTTGACCAGTATCGAGACCTGTGAGTTACTCCCTCCCCGTGCACGTTAGCTCTTGCAGTTTTGATAAGTCAGTCATGAATGAGAGTGCAGCCAGGCCACTAACTCTCCCTTGAACCTGTTATGTGGCTCGCCTAACTAATTAAAATTCTCCACCCCCAGAGCAGGATGCTGGGCACTAGTTTTCTAATGGGTCAGTTGCAAAACAACCTGTTGATAGAATGCTGCTATGTACAGACTTACCTGTGCATTACTCCACATCATGATTCATAATAGCGGTACCATTGGGGCAGCAGGTACTGTGTGTAAGACACAGCGCCACTTATTTTCTACACATTGTCTCAGATCCTCACAAATGTGACGGCTATTTTAGCTCCCACTTTTCAAATGAATAAATTAGGACTCAGATTCGGGTGTTTGTTTAAGGCAAGAGGCAGAGCCACCAATCAGACCCAAGTCTGTTTATCTCTAGAGGCTCCTGTTTTTTACCACATTGCATGCCCGACCCGGTTCAGAACTAGTGCTGGGGTCCCTGCTTCCAACCCAGTCACCAGGGCAGGACCTTAATACTGGGAGCTGTTGTTTTGCTGGCTGCTGAGTTGTTGGGGCTCCTGCCTTGGGCATGTGTTGCTGGCTCTGTTCAGGTTCCTGCCTACCCTTCTCCCACCCAGTCCTGCCTCCCACACCACCAGAAAGAGAGTGGCAACTTAATCCATCAGCCTTGCACAAAGGGGTCTGTCCTCTGCATTCTTTTTTAAGCACCAGCATCTCGTTTCTGATTAAGTTCTATCCTGAGAATATAGAGAAACTAAAAACATGCACTACTGCCTCAGTACTAATTCAGTCACCTAGGAGAGGGGTCGACAAAGTTTTCTGTAAAGGGCCAGACAGCAACCTAAGTCCTTGTCACTTATTGATTGCTTCTTCTTCCTTTTTTTTGTATTTATGTATTACCCTTAAAAGGTATAAAAACCACCATTTGAACCTTAAAGTAGGTGAGGTTTGGCCCCCAGTTGTAGTTTGCCCACCTAGATCTAGGCCAGGGGTGGCAAACCTTTTAGCGATTGAGTGCCAAAGTTTATGAAATAAGAGAATACTCGCTCGACTCACGTGCCATCTCATCAAGTGAGATAGAGGTATCTATTATTTTTATGTCTATAAGAGCATAAACAATAATTTTTAAAATGGTATTCATAGCCCCGCGTGCCGAAATAATTGCCCCAAAGTAGCACGCGTGCCATAGGTTCGCCACCCCCGATCTAGGCTATGGGCAAGAAAATGAGGAAAAGCATCGGAACAGCTGAAACCCGGGGCCACTGCAGAGCTGCTGGTGTCTCTCTTTGCAGACAGGTGGGATGGTCTCCCAGTTCATGGAAGACCTGACCTAATGCATTTAGTAGAGACTTTCTTTTAGAAGTTGGTTGGGGAGGAAAGGTGACATCTCAGTCCAATGTATAAACGACCCCACAACATGTAGTTTTGTAACATGTTACATGTAACATGTAAATATCAGCCAATGGCTAAAATTCAAAGACACGGCCGCGAACAAATGGCCCTCAGCATTTCATTCACTCAGAACACATCGCTGTGTAACCAGCTTTATCTTCAGTACCTACCACATGCCGTTATTTTATCTGCATTATCTTTGATCCATAGGGAGAACCTCTGAGGAAGATAGTTTTGCCCCTTTTTTACCAATGAGGAAACTAAGGCTCAGAGAGGCTAAGTGACTCACACTAGGCCACAGGAAATAGAGGTTGAGAGCTAGGATTTAAGTCCATATTTACCTGAAGTTTCAACAAATTATTGGTTTTCACAGTTAAACATAAATTTCAGTGTTGAGTGAGCTCTCATATCTAGAACGCTGCCCTATTGTGGAAGAAGAAGCATCTTCTCCCATGATGCTGAGAGGTTAACGCATTGCTGCCTCATCATTTATTCGATAGAGTTGTTTTTTTACTATCTTCTGTTACCCGACCACATGGCAGGAAGCCAATCCAGCTATGAAGAATTTCTAAGTGGAATCAGTTTTTTATTGTAGTGATGATTTGATAATAAAATAGCAGTGATGATAACAACAGTCACCAGCCAGCGCTTGTGCATGTGCTGTGTGAACTGTGTCAGGATCTTTTTTATCTCATTTACTCTTCCAAACAGCCTATCAGAGAGGATTCTCCTCATTTTACAAATAAGTTGACAGATTGAAAGAAGTGAATAACTTGCTCAAGTTCACACAGCTGGTAAGTGATGGAACTGGGATATAAAGCCATCTGTATCTAGCTCAAGTCCAAAATGTATTCATTTATTCAGCTGACTTTGGAGTGCTTGTTAAATACTTAGGGTACGGCCTTGAACATGGCAGACCAAGTCTCTGCCCTCATGGGACATCCCTTGTGGAAAGACAAACCATAGAATGTGAATAGAGCCGTGATGGGTGACAGTTAGGGAATGACTCACTTCTGTAAGGAGAGCGGTCTGGAAAAGCTCTGTAAGAAGTGACCTTGGAGGGAAAGCTGGGATGGCTCAGCAGGTTAAGCACTCGCTTTGAAGCCCTGGGGACCGAGGATCGAATCCCAGCCCATGCGGACCCACATGCTGAACTGGGGTGTGCCCCCGGTTCAGTTCTTGCGGGGACCTATGTGGGAGGCTCCCGGCCCAGTTCCTGCCCTGCACAGCCCTGTGCCCACCTGTGGAGTGAAGCTATATGGAAAACTAATGTCAACTATGGAGACTGCTCTGGGCCCTCCCCCTTCTCTCTGTTTCTCTCTGTCAAAAATCAATAAAATAAATCTTTAAAAAAGAAAAAAAAAGGGGAAGCCGGGATGGCTCAGTGGGTTGGGCACTCACTTTGCAGCGCTGGGGACCGAGGATCGAATCCTGGCCCCGGCCCGTGCGGAACCATGTGCTGAACTGGGAGCTCCCCTAGTTCGGTTCTCTCTCTGTCTCTGTATCTCTCTCCCTCTCTCTCTCCTCTGTCAAAATAAATAAATAAAATATATATTAAAAAAAAAAAAAAAAATTGAAAAAAAGAAAAAAAGAAGTGACCTTGGAGCTGAGGTCTGATGCCCAGGAGGGGCTGGCCGACCATGCGGGGTGAGAAAGATCAGTTCAGCGGAAGGGCTGCTTGTGCAGGCATCTCCAGGGCAGGGTGGCTCCTGGATTCTCTCAGAATCAGAACAAGGGTGGTTTTGGCTTCTTATAGACTTAAAACGTTTGGGTTGTGATTCCCTGAATAAGGTGATACAAACCTGTTGCTTTGTGCTGCCCTATTGGGCCAGACCTAGGGGAGAGCCCTGTTTCATCTTTGTCTTTTCCCCCCCTTTTTTTCTGTGTCCTGTTCCACTGGTTTATGTAGTAATGCTCCTCGACTTACAGTGGGGTTACATGCCGATAAACCCATCATAAGTTGATGGAATCATAAGTTGAAAATGCACTGAATACACCTACAGCACATGACAGCCTAGCCCAGCCAGCCTTAAAAATGCTCAGAAGTTTCATCTTAAGACTGTCGGGTCGGTTATTTCCCCTCGTGACTGTGGGGCTGACCAGAGCTGTGGCTCACTGCACTGCCCAGCATCGCAAGAGTGTCCCATCACTAGCCCCGCAAAGGATAGAATACAAGTTCAATTTCTACTGAATGGTATTGCTTTCACACCATCCTTACAGTTGAAAAATAATAAGTAGGGGACCACCTGACTAATGACACGTGGTCAATCTTAGGTGTATGCTTTCTGTGGGGTCTTGATTGGCCTAGTATTATGAGTATTTCTGCATTATCATTAAAAAAAAAAAGAAATCTTCGAAGTAATCCCAAGTCTTTAGAGTGACCCTGTAGGATAAGTGGAAGTTACCTCATTTATCAGATGGTTCACACACTAGAGAACAACTGGAGCTGGGATCCTGGGTCTGACCCCTGACTTCCTGGGCAAATGTCCCACCTTTCAGGTGGCTTTTAGGCCTTAGTGACCCTCTTTTCTGTGTGCCTTTGACACTGTCCTCTGAAAGTACGCTGACCTGCTAGTGGGATTGAGCAGGGTGATAGCACAGTTTCCTGTACCCAAGTCAGGGATTGAACTGGACAAGCCAGACCCCAGGGTCCTGTAACAGATTGTGAGGGTGGAGTCCTGGCCCAGGGAGAGCTCTTCTGTCCCCAGCATATCAGTGTGCATTTCAAGGGGGGAGGGGGAGAGCACAAGGTCTTGGGTGGCACCCACAGAGGAGGGTAAGAAGGCCCAGTTCTGTGACAGCAGCCACTTGCCACTGCAGAGATCATGGTTGGAGCTGTCCTTAGGGACCCAGAGCCATCAGTGTTAAACCACCCAATGGTATCTGAATGTGCTGAGGCTGACTCTCCTGAGAGCATTTGTGAGGACCACATACGATGAGCCAAACCATTTCTGGCATCTGACTTGCTGGTGGCCATGGTGGGACCTGGAGTGTGAGCTCCTTTCCCTGTGGTTTTGGAGCAGAAGGAAGTCATCAGCCAGGGGCTTGGAGGCTATGTCTCTGCTATGAGCTGCACAGTCCAGTGGTTACTTGGGGTTTTCCAGGGGCCAGATTGTTTCATAGGTCAGGCCTTCTCTTTATCCTTCATTCCCCCCGCCCTCCATTAGAAAGACCCATCCCATTCCCATAGGAAGGCTCATTTGTTGTCACCCCAGTGAATGAAGCTACGTGGATTTGTCTATCTGTCTTCTTTTCATGTTGGCAAATGGGCTCATGCAAAGGTCTGTTGGCTTCAGTCACTCTGAGTTACTGTGTCAGGGGCCAGGAAGATGGCCTGTGTTCTGGGCTTGGTGAGAGGAGCCCAGAGCCTCAGGCAGACTCAGCCCTGCCAGAAAGGAAACAGGGTGGGGGCAGGACAGGCTCATCGTTGTGCCCAGGACTGTGGATGAGCAGGGCTGTGGTTTCCAGGGAGGGGTGCTAGAGGGATGTGGAGAGCAGACACCCATCCCCTAATCTTACTGGGTCTTTAGTTCCTGATGACCCAGATGTTTCTGAGTTCTTGGGTCTGATGGATGGAGTACGGTTAGAACTGGGTCTGGCTTGCGCTCTGGCCCCTACTTTTCTCTACCTCTGATGATTGAAAGCTGTCAGACTCTGGCCACATGGGCTCAGAGTCCTTTTGTGCTGAGCCCTGTGCTATAAGGAGCCTTCAGGGGGCTTCTTGTTCTGTGAACCACCAGTGGAAGGGCCCCACCACCACCACCACCACTAACATTTATGCCTGAAAGCTGAACTTGGGGGAATTTCTGTTGTCATCCAGCAAATAAGCAGACCGAACTCCTGCCAGCATCGGTCATGTATGTGCACAGTGGGGACACCGTGTCCTGACTCCCTGTTCTCCCTGCTTCTGTGGGTGCATAACCTTGTCTTACTGTTGTTGGTCTGCTTAAGAAGATGAGACGAAGGAGGCCTCAATGAGCAGGCAGAAGCTTCAAGCTGAAACATACAGGCCAGGTGTCCTGCTGGGAGCTGCACCAGGCCTTTCCAGGAAGGGGGTTCCCACTGCCCCACTGGGGATTCCCACAGCCATGAACATCCTGAGGGAAAGCCTTAAATTTTGTCCTGGGCCCTGGGCCTTGCTCCTGGGTTGGTAAAGGCTCTGACTTTGCAGGAATTACAATTAGTCATCAGCACGTGGGATTGCTGTGGTTAGCATGAGGGCTGGGGATGGGTTCACGGCAGGCCCTCTGCTTGTAGCTCCTGTGGCATGTGGCAACCCTCTCCCTGCCTGCACACAGTTCTCCATTGTGGAATAAGTGCCAGTCAGCCGTTGGGAGCATGATTCTCCCCAAGATGGACAAGAGCCGAGTAGGGGCCAAGGGAGACGAACTGTGCCCTAGTGATCCCTTTGAAGTCAGTCAGTTCCTTGTTTACCTGACTGCTACACCCTCACCCCACCCGCAAGACCCTCCACATTTATCAGATTTATTTTTATTTGCCATAGTCAAGAAAGGGGGGAAAGCCGGGACGGCTCGGCGGGTTGAGCGCTCGCTTTGAGGCCATGAGGACCGGGGATCGAGTCCCGGCTCCGGCCCAGGCAGGACCCACGTGCTGAGCTGTGGAGTTCCCACAGTTTGGTTCTCTAACTGTCTCTGTCTCTGTCTCTCTCTCTATCTGTCAAAAAGTAAAATAGAAATAACTATGCACTGAAGACAAAAAGATAATTTCTCTCTATAAATGTGAAAAGATAAAAAAAAAAAAAAAAAAGAAAGGGCCCACGGTAGTAACTCTCCCCCAAGAAAATAACTATCAAGCACTATCCAGACAACCCTATTTTTAGATTAAAACAGTCAACTTGTTGAGAACGTTTGGGAGATGACAGGCATATTTTGCTGGAGTGCTTGGCTGAGGTCATTATCTACTGTGAAATCATCTAGAATTTCATCACTTCCCTCCCCCAAGGCCTCCCACCCTGGTCTCCAATATCTAGACTATTCTCATTCTTCTCTACCAAGCCCTGGGATGGTTTTCCACCTCTAATTCACAGGCCTGGCTCAGCCCAGGGAATATTGTTAGAACGCAGCACTGGGGGATGGGGAGGGGTTAGCTCGTGGGTGGCCAGCTCATGGGATCACTTCTTTCTCAACTGCTTTTTTAGGCCCCAACCTAGGGTAGCTCATCCATCAGCTGCACAACCTCATCATTTGACCCAAATGGTCCAGCTTTCTTGGGAGAGACTTAGCAAGGGGCCCTTGGTGTAGGGCAGGCACTTGAAACCTCCAGCAAAACATCTCATTGTAGTGTGAGGCACCAGCCAGCTGCCCTGAACCCCAAGATCAGTGCTTTGATTTTTCAGGTTTCCAGAGAAGATGGGAACTTTTCCTGATCTGGCTTTCACATTGCATCTTGCTATTGCCTCTGTCGGCCTGGGTTCTGCTGAGACCAGATGTTCTCACCGAAGGGGCTGGCACTGCTTTCTTCCAAAGATGATTACTTCCATCTGTGCCAGACATCTTGCCCCGTGCTCTGCGATCTTTGGCTCTTGGCTTGCAGCAGATAATACCTTCAAACATGCGGTTGCAATTTATTGGCCTTATAAGTTAATTTTAGTGGGTGTGCAATTGATTGAAATCAAAGCTTAATGAAGGCCAGAGTCTGGGGCAGGGGGGACAGGGTGGATTGAGGAGCAGGGGGTGGGGGCATATTGTAGTATTCTTTGCTTTGGGTCTGAGATAATCTTCAAAAGCTTTAATTAGCCTTCCTAATCAACCCTTGTCTGGAAGAAGTTTATAGAATGAGACAAGGCTGGCACCCCGTGGCAGTCCCGGAAGCCCATGAGCCTCCCCTGGGAGCAGCCCGGGTGCTTCATAGATGGGCCTTCCCTGGCCCCTGCCTCCTCCTCTCCCCTTCCTGGGGCCATATTAGAATTGTGGTTATTTCTGCTCCTTCCTTCCATTCTCCATCCCTCTTGTCATTTGACATTTGAGCAGCACCAGCCCAGGAAGGGCAAGGCATCCATGTACGTGTGGGGAAAAGTTCATCGCCTTGGTTTCTTGGGCCCTGGGCTCCTGGAGGCTCTGCCTTCTTGAATGGGAACATCGGGCCTGGGAATTTTAGGTTTCCGTTCTGGTAGGAATTACAGGAGATAGTGCAAGATTTCCCGAAGAAATGGAAGTAGCAGAAGTCTGGGAAGCAGGTATCTGACAGTGGGTGGGGATGGCCAGGCAGGAGGTGCAGGTTCCTCCCTCAGAAGTCCCTGGTGCCCCACGCTGCTTCCAGGCTACAGAATGGGGGGAGTTAAGACCTGGCCTGGAGGCTGACTGACTTGGGGCAAGTGAGTTAACTTTCTAAGCCTCTCTTTCTGTATCTGTTTGAGGGGCACCACTGCCTATCTTAGGAGCTGTATGTGTGTGAAGAGGGGGAGAGCATTTCGTGAGGGGGTTGCTCCTGAAGCTCCCCTTGCACGGACTCGTGACCTTCAAGCTATCAGTACAAGATTATTCTCAGTTTGCAGCAGCTATCTTCTGGATGTCTTATATCCTGAGCATTTGTGATTGTGTAGGTGGGGTTGTTTGGGTGCGGATGTGGTGATAGCTGGCTGTATGGTGTTGCTGGCCACATGAGAAGGCTGTGGGTTCTTGTCTGGGCTCAGCCACCAGCCGACAGTGAGACCTCAGGCAAATCTGTCTCAAAAATGGAATGAAGCAGTCCCCGTCTGTGGTGACGAGAGAGCGAAAACTCATGATCATTTCATAAAGGTTGGCTGAGAACCTGCTGTACTCTGAGTACTGGGGAGGAGGCACAAGCTCTTGGGAACTTGTCTGGCTTCTTTGGGACTTTCCCCCCACTTCTCCCCCTCATGTGCCTTTTCCTTTGGCTGCTTCTGCCCTATTCCCTTTCATTGGAATGACTCGACTCTGTGCTGAGTCCTGTGTTCCCCCAGTGAACCAGTGAACCTTGGGTGGTCTCAGGGAACCCGGGCTCAGCCAGTAATCTGGTAGGGCGAGGGGTCAGCGCCGTGCATTGAGCAGTAGGATTCACTTGGGCAAAGTCCTGAGGTGGTTCAGGGTTGTGTGGTCATGAGTGAAGATGGAGCAGGACATGAGTGGTGGCGAGAGGTCCTCAGGCCCTTGTAACAATTAGGCTTTGCCTGTCATTATCAGTGCATTGGGGAGGGGGACACAGGGCAGCTCTGATGTGCGTCCTAAGAAATTACTCTGTAAGCAGGTTGGATAGGCCAGCAGACCCTCCCTACCTCACTGAGGGGGAAGAGCCCTCCTTTCCAGAATTCCCAATGCAGGGTGCTCACCGGATTCCTGGCCACTCATTATACCCCTTCTTTCCTTCTCTGACGTTCTCCTCCCCCTTGAGGTAGCATTGTGTGCATGTTTGTGTTTAACTCACCTAAACTCAACCTCACAGGCTGAACAGGGTCACACCCCACCCTGATCCAATCCCAATTCCCCGCTTCTCAGCTGTGTAACTTGGGTACATTCCTTTCCCTCTGGGTTTCAGCTTTCTTAACTGTAAAATACTGTATGCAAAGCCCCTGACCCAGACTGGGTTCTCAAAAATGGCAGCTCTTGGATGATAGTGATGGTTTTGAAATCCCAGAAGGCCTTGAGCGTCAGCATTCTCATGAGATGGGCTGAGTGGAGCCAGCAGTATTTTCACAGGAGTCCAGAGGCAGAGGTGGGCACCCTGGTGCCAAGCGCAGATGGTCTTCTCCATCCCAGAGCCAGATTGGCGGCCCCTGCAGCGGCACCATTGTTTCCAAAGAGGCCTTCGTTATTTCTCTTCAAGAAAAAAATAAATAAATAAAAGCCTTGTAAAGAGAGACTATAAAGTTCTGCAGCCGCAGTCCAGATGTGCGTTCTAAGTGCAACTGGCATTAAAGTCGCACATGCCTAAGCTTGTCGGTATGTGTGCTCAGGGGCTTGTTGCACCTGTGTGTCCTGGAAGGAATTTCCGCAGAATACCTGTCCCATGTCCATGGGCAGACTCTGGGACCCGTTCCACATATTGTGGCAAAAACAGCTGGTCTCAACACACACACAAGGGCGATCGGGTTTCAGCAGCAGATCTGCGCTGGCCGGCACAAAGCCACGTGTTGATCTTTCTCTGTTTTGTGCAGAACCAGCCCCTGCTCCCGGGGCTGTGGGTACGGGGCTGTGCTTCATGCGCAGTTCAGAACATGTCAAGGTTAGGAGAAGAAAGGGGAAGATCTGCCTCTCTCAGCCCAGTGAGGGAGACCCTCATGAAAACAAACAGCCACCGGTGGGTGCATGCCTACTCTGCGCCCTTCCTGGTAGTTTCACAGATGCACCCCGAAGGGAGGTGGGGACCCCGGCATGGAGGGAGAACCCACATTTCCAGGCCCCTCAGTCGTGGCTGTCAGCCTGCCTCGTACAGCTAGCTGTCTGTGGGCTTTCCAGAAGCTGGGCCTAGTGGGCAGCACCCACGTCCTTCTCTTGGACAGGGTGTACTCTTAGATTCTTGAGTGGCTAGCTGGGAGCCAACGACAAAGGAATGTTGCTCTACACCACACAGGAGGAAACCAGGTTTTAGATGTCTCTCCAAGCAAATTGGAGATTTTTCTTTTTTTTCCTGGGGTGCAATAAATTGTTCTCACCTGTGGGTACCAGGCGCTAAGGATGTACGGATGTTAAGGATGACGGACTACTGCTAGTAGCTGGGAATCTCCTTTTTTAGGCTGGGAAGAAACAAAAAGGTCTTGTTTGGGGGCAGAACTTCAGCCACTGGAAGAATGGCTCCTCCTCTGGGTTTTAATCTCTGTCTTTGTCATAAAATCAGTCATCAAGTATGGGGGTTCTTTTGGAATGAAGGACCATATGACCTTCTCGTGATTGTTGTGACCAAGTGCTTGTTACAGTAAAGTGTCCCTGGTGACCATTTATAACGGGTCTTGCTACTGCTAATTAGTGCAATTCTTAGAAGCAGAACAGACCACATACGTGACAAAAGGACATAGAGTTAGGGAAGTAAGAATCTTGTGGAATCTTACAGCTTTGGGCCTTTTTAAGGGCAGCTTGGCACTAGATAATAGAGAGATTCCACGTGTTCTGTTTGCATGGATTTAAATTTTTAGACTGTATGGAGGTGGAAGGGGACCTGATTCGGGGAGGTGAGCACATAATGCAATGCATGGGTGATGTGATGTGAACTTGTACTTCTGGAAACTACCTAATTGTTACCAACCAATGTCACCCCATTAAATTTAACAATAAAATATAATAAAAAAAATAAAAAAATTTTTTAGACTGAGCTCTTCATCTGGTGTTTTTCCTTCTCTCTCTCCCTCATACACCCAGCAAGGTCTCTTTAGTGCCAGTCAGAATTGAGGCTGTGGGCATTTTCCATCTTTGTATTGTCCCCCAACTTGAAAGAAGTGTTCAGACCATAACCATCCTTCCAAGTTGACTATCGACTTCCCCACAGAAGCTTCACTCCAGCCTACAGTATCTTTCTAGAAAGTCTTGGCATTTTTGAGGTTCAGAAGGCTGGTCCACACAAAAGATACTGTAATTGAAGTAGGGAAGCCATGTCTGTGAGAATAAAACAGACTTGATTGGAAAATGATGTTCATGGGTCCAGTATGCCATGCTCTTAAAAGTATGGGATGTGGGAAACAATTTCATAACAGCATCTAAGAAAAGTTTCATTTGAGACAACTGTGAGCCCAGTATATTGGTCAGTGTGAGTGAGGCATGATTGCCAGGAATGCTAATTCAGCTTTACGTGCCTTGATGGAGAAATAAGTAACCCCAACTCCCAGAGGCATGCTGTTCTCATCTCTGTGTTGGTTCATGCATTTCTGTTCTCAGATCTTTACAGAGAAGGATAACCAAGGTACAGGGACTTAAAGTCATGTTTGATAAGGAATAATGTAATGATGCAAGGCCAGAATAAAGGAATTTTGGGTTTATGTAAGCCATCTTTAGATATTTTAAAGGACTACGTGAGGAAGGGTCATTAAGTTCTCATTTTCTGTGGTTCCCTAAGGCAGTAGGTAGAAGTGTTCACACAGGTCCAACAAGAACTATTTGTTTTGTTCACAATGAAAATGTTTGCCTTGGGAATGTAGTGAGTTCCCTGTCACAGGAGGCATCAGAGTTTTGACACTTCTTGATTAAACTGTCAGGAGTCTGTGCTGTGGTACCCAGGCTACCTTATATAGGCCCCTGAGCAGCCACCAAGTCCCTGACAGTCAGAGCTGGGAGAGACCCTGGCGAGCCTCTGACCAGCTCTTTCATTTTACAAATGGTGACGCAGTCTTTGACACCACTTTGAGGGCAGATAAATATTCCTTTCCTTCCTCTTGGTTATGTTTAAGGAAGCAACTATGAAGAAAGTCCCCTCATCCTTCAGCATCTCGGGGGCTCCTTGACTTGTCTCAGTTTGGGGTGATAGCCTGTACCTCTGCATCGCAGATGTCATTGCATTGCCAAAGGCCTAAGCCCCCTGGCCCAGCTGTGAAGGTGGCCTAGCCCATCGGTGGCTACAAGACCACATCTGAGTGAACCTGAGAACGGCCTGTACCCAGCAGGTCTGTTGCAGCTTTGGTCCTTTTGTGGGGGGTCATGGCTTGTGACTCATTGCCTTTTGGGGGCTTCTGTCTTAGAAGCACAAATCTGGAGATGATTTGAAAAGAAGGACCAAAGGCCAACTTCAGAGTCCACGCCAGCCCATCCTTTTACATTTGCAGCCCAGTGTTGGCCAAGACTGGGAATTGGCTACATCATAGCTACAGCTCCGATTCCCGAAACAAGTTTCCATCCTAGGTCTCCTTGCATTCCTCAGCTTCAAACACTCCATAAAGCTCTGGGAGCTGAAATATTTTCTTTAGTGAAGTAGGTCATTTTGAGTGTGAAGTATTATGTTTTCCCCTTTTTTCTCCTTCCCCTCAGAAGTTCTGTGGTTGAAGAGTTATGACCATAGAACCTGTACACGTGACTATGACATATTATGCAAGCGGTAGAGTGATTTCAGGGAAAAACGACTCTGAGAAGAAGAGAATTACTGACACATTAAGGTTTTGGTTTGATCCAAGTTCAGGGATCTAACTGATGACAGAGACTAAACTCAACCAGATGCTCAAGTGTAATTGATTGTGCTGATAACTGGTCAGCCCCACCCGCGGGTCTTGCATTTGCTTCTGGCTCATCCAGCTCAGAGGTGTACCCTGGTGAGCCAGTCCTTTGGAGTTTATGAAACCTGTAATCTGCCTCTCGTAAACAACATACTAGCTTTCAAATGGCAGAACTTAGGAGAGCCAACCTGGAGTGTCTCCACCTCCTCAGTCCCTCCAACTGTCAGAATTCTCTGCTGTTCCATTTGCCTTAGGGAATGTTAGTGTTGACTGGGAAGGTCTTGAGAGGCACCAAGACTGTAGATTCAATGTCACTCTGGTTAAGGAGCTTTCTCTCCACTGGACCCGTGATTTTGTCTTGGGCTTCCACATTTCTAAGATATTCTTTGAGCTGCCCACTTGACCAGAAACCTTACTGCAGGAAGACAGCCTTCCCTCTTGAGCCCAAGTCAGCTGAGCCTGTCTGCCTCTCTCCCTCCCTGGTGAGCTGGGGGTTTAGAAACGACAGAGCCCAGGGCAGGGCTGGGTTAAGTCGCGTAGCTGTTCTCAGCACTGGCCACACTGGATCATTCATTCTCATTGACGTGCAGGGCCCGACAGCGAGTGGCTGGCGATGGGAGAGCCACCTTATTGAAATAGCATGTTAGCATTTAAACAATATTAATACTATTTGACTCATTAAATATACAAAGGCCAGTTAAAGTGCTTCCATGTGTGTGCTATTAGTACTGGCGGGTGACTCCTCAGATGGCTTTATGTGGTTTCAGACAACATTTTAGCACATTCTTAAAATACCCACAAAAGCCTTTATGTAAAAACTCATAAACGTGAACCACATAAAAATTGGGGCTTTTTTCCTGTTTCATGTCATTATGATCAAAGTACAGTAGGTAAGAATAAATTTTCAAAAACTTGTTGAGGACCCTCTTTAATTAATGCTTCACACACAGAGTAAGGCCATAAACCATGGAATGGGGGGCTGTCTGTGTGCCCCACAGTCACCCCGCCACTGACTGTGCACACAGTGGACCTGACAGCACTTCCCGGAGGGGCTGGTCTCTCTGGGAGATTTTGGAAGAGTCCTTTCTGATCACTCAGTCCTTGGCTGCTTTGTCTTAGAACCTCGGGAGTGCGAGTTCGTACCTGCAGAGGCTGGTTTCCGGCTGTGCGCCTGCCTCTCTGTGGGGAACGCCGGCTGGAAGAGGGAGCAGTTAGTGAGACCCGCAGCCTGGCCTCTGACTGCTGCCGACATCTCTTTATTAAAAGTCAAATGGACTGTAAATCAGGATACTTACTACCCTGTGGAATACTATCCCAGCTATTAAAAACGATTACGTAGATCATGTGGCTCCATGGAAAAGTGCTAATGGTTCTGCACCAAGTGAGCAAAGCCGGACTCAGCACAGTACCATTGCTGTGCTTATAGTTACATAAAAATTACGCATGTGGACAAAGACTGGACTGGAATTTGGAAAAGTTCGGTTTGTGGGATAAGTTGATGGTTGGTACTGTGAGCTAATTTTTAAATTTCTTTTTTATATAATGTTCTTGCAATAATTGGTTTTGTTTGTTTGTTTAGTTTGGGGGAATAGTATACACATAGAGGTCAGGATGGAGGTTGCATTTTGGCCTCCTTTGTCTCCAATGTTTTGAAACTTTGGGCCTGGTCAGCGCAGCCCACAGGGAAGCTGAGCGAGCCAGGGCGAAGCCGCCCAGTGCGGGAGCCGGGCCATGGGAGCGACATTGGAGTGGAAATGGCCCATCCCACCTTATAAAACATCCATGCCACTGTTTTATTTTTCTGGAAGGAAACGAATCTAAGGGATGGGACTGAGGGTGGATCAGCTGTAGGCCACCTGGCACTGTTGAACTGGTCTCTGAGTGGTGTCGACAGGGCTGTTAAACCACCAGGATCTCTCCTGGTCCCCTTCCAGGGCCACCTAACCCGCTTCCCCGGCACTCCAGCACACAGGGCAGCATGCCTGGGACAAGAACACCACTCTGGTTTGGACAGGCGCAGAGAATGGGGGCCCCCAGCTGCAAGAGGGCGGACAGATGAGAATGCCCACTGGGCTGCGAGCCTTCATTCCAGAATGGCCAACGGAAAGAAGGAATATTGGCCCGTCCTTTTTGCCAGTACAGGAAAAGACATAGTTTTTTAAAGTTGTTTTTTCCCTTTTGATGTGGGGCTGCTCTCCCTACAAGCAGATGAAAAGGGGAAACTGGGTGGGAGAACCCAGACATCTGTCACCAATAGGACGGGCGTTCATACCTCTTCTGTGGGCAGCTCTCCCTTGGTAGTCTGTGTTAGAGTGCCTCCTAGTAAACTTTGGAGCTGAGGGAGCCACCAAAATCCAAGAGAACAACCTGGAAAGGGACCCGGAGCCCCTGCTGCGCACTCACTTGAGCACTGTGAGGACTCCCGTCTAGAAGTGACAGGGACATCTCCTCTGGTCTGGGAGCAGTCCACAGTGCCCCAGGGTGCCCAGCTCCCTGCAGGGCTGGTCCAGACCAGGATGGCCCTGCAGAGGGATATGGGGCTTCAGGTCCTATCCCAGGGAGGGTGTGTTTGTGTATGTGTTGGGGGGGGGGGGGTTTATAAATAGATTTGAAACATGAGAAAGAATTTTCCTGCGTGAGATTCCTGAGTTCGGTTTCTGAGTGCCCAGTATTGGCTGATTTCCTAGAGGTTACTAGGAGGGCACTGAGCTCTGGGCCCCTACAGGTGTGTCTTCATTCACTTGCACTTTTCCCCTCTCAGTGTTGCACTTGTCTGGAGCCACACACCTCCCCGCCCTCCATTGTTTGACTGCCCTTTAGCCCTGGAGCTGGCATGGGTCGCCCTGGTAGTCCTGCCCTCACCTGCCTTCCAGGCTTCCTGCCAGGGGAGGCAGAGTTGTGAACTTCATTTGAGAGCTTAGTCACAGTGAATGTGCAAGGATGGAGCAGTGGGGACAGGGTGTTGTGGCGGCAGCAGTAGGCCGGCCCCAGTCTGCCCAAGGAATCCTGCAACGAAAGGGGTGAAGGTAGCAGGCCTGGGGAAAGACCCCTTGGGTGCCTAGCGGGTCTGCAGCAGGTTAGAGCAAGAGGGTAAAACAGCCACCTACCCTGCAACTCACGGGCAGGGGCTGTCGTTCGTGAGGAAGGTCTGCTTCCTTGGTCTGTTTGTCCCTAGGTTACACACACATAACTGACCTTTGCACAAAAAGTGTTTAGTTTGAAAACTTCAGATTTGCAGTAAAATAAGGAAAAAAGAGTAAAAGAATTTTTGTATTTCTTTACCATAGTCTCTAAATATTAACATTCACTGTGTATATTTTTTAATTTTTTTAAAGATTTATTGTTTTTGACAGAATCAGAGAGAAGAGGGAGGGCCCAGAGCAGTCTCCATAGTTGTACATCATTAGTTTTCGATATGGTTTCTGCCCACACAGGTGGGTGGGGGCTGTGCAGGGCGGGAACTAGGCTGGGGGCTTCCCACATGGTGTGCTCGAGGCACACCCCTCGAGCTGGGGGATGAGAACCAAACGGGACCTCCCACATGGGAAGTACACCTCAGTTCAGCATATGGGTCCTCATGGGCCGGACCGGGTTTCGATCCTAGGTCCCCAGGGCTGCAAAGCGAGCACTTAACCAGCTCAGCCATCCTGGCTTCCCCCACTGTGTGTATTTTCATATAAACTTTATTGAGCTATAATTTACAGACATAGTTACTTTTAGTACTTTTTTGTTATTAATGATAATCTTTAGTCAGGTATCCAGTTTTTTATATATTTTAATCTCTTGACAGTCCTAAAGCCCAGTTCACATAGTTGGTATTTGGTATCCGTTAATAAATAGTTGTTTAGTGGATAAACCAGAGGGATGGGGCCTGGGACCCACACCTGACTGACGCAAGCCCATGGCCACTGCAGCCATGCTGCCTGCCTGCTGTTCACATCAGAGGCCACACTCCTGTAGGCCTGTCGGACTCCAGAGTGAGCTTGCCATGCTGTCAAGCAGGGGTTAATTGGGGTTGGAGAGGCCACAGCCTTTCTGGTAAAGAGTGTGGCGTAGCAGAGTGCCGGTAGAGCGTGCGCCGTAGCAGAGTTCCGGTAGAGCATGTGCCATAGCAGAGTGCTGGTAGAGAGTGTGCCTGCACCCTGGCGGGACTTCCCTAGTTTTAGTGGGTCGGTGGCAGAGTTGGAGGCACGACACTCAAGCTGATGTTCCGCCATTGCTTGATGAGTGCCTCTGGTCTGTACGCACAGCATCCTGACTGTCACAGCTGTTCACTTTGGTCTCTTGAATTTGAGATCCTTGCCTACTGTCCTTTTCTCCTCTGGCCTTTTCTTTCCTTTTGCATTTGATGTTATTTAGGAATTTCCCCATACTGACTCAGGCCTGAGGAGGAAGCTCTGCCCCAAGCCTACCCCTTCCTTCCTGGCTAGAGGGGTGTAGCAAGTTGCTCTGAAAGACCACAGAAGCCCTGGTATGGCCAGTCTCTGGAGGGTTCTGAGTGAGGAGGTGTTTGTTTTCTCTTTATCGCCCCTGTAAAAGAGCCATTCCAACAGATAGGGATACCTGACAGTAACAGTGACTCAGTAGTAGTGACTCCCATTGAGTGTTTGCTCTACATCACACACTTTGCTGGGTCCTTTGTCTGGGAAAAACCTGAAGCCCAGAGAAGTTTGGTAAATTTGCCAAATATCACAAATCTACAATACAATGCAGAGTTCAGATTTAGATTCATCTTGAGGACTCCAAATACCGTATTTTCCGGCGTATAAGACAACCGGGCGTATAAGACGACCCCCTAATTTTACAGTTAAAACATAGGTTTAGGCCTATATTCGCTGTATAAGACTACCCCCCACTTCCGAGGCTGTAGTCTTATACAGCGAATATAGGCCTAAACCTATGTTTTAACTGTAAAATTAGGGGGTCGTCTTATACGCCGGAAAATACGGTACATGTTCTTTCTGTGACCCCCCCACCAAAGGATGCTGTACCCTCACACCTGACCATCGGATGTTCATGAAACATGCAAGAATCAGCTCTGGAACCATTGCAGGGGAGGTTCTTGATCCCAGACAAACACTTAGGTGAATCTTTGCTGAATGATAATCCCTGGGATCTGAGCTGATGGTCTGTAATTTGATGGGTTTCACATCTAATGAGCATGTGGACCTATTTCCTGCAGGTATTTTGAAGGCGGTGTCTCATCTGTCTACCTCTGGGATCTGGATCACGGCTTTGCTGGAGTGATCCTCATAAAGAAGGCTGGAGATGGATCAAAGAAGATCAAGGGCTGCTGGGACTCCATCCACGTGGTGGAAGTGCAGGTACGGCCCCCCAGCCTCCGGCAGCCGGGGCCTCTTGGAGCAGATGCCATGCCCGCCGGTGCAGCCCACCCCCACCCCTGTTCTCTAGCTGCTTCTTGAAGGGGGAGTACTATGACACATAAACCCACCCCTGTTAAGTCCTCAAAAATGTCCTAAAGCTATTTTGGATAAAGATAAGTCAAGATTGCAGTAGTCATTGGATAAAGATCCCTAAAGAACCGAACACACATGGCTGCAGGTTTAGTCCCTTTGAAAACCAGTTGGGATTTCGTAAGAGAGGTAATATTGTGTTAATGTCTTAGGAAGGGGCATGTTGGAAATACCCTGAATTCAGGGGCCACCTCAGGCTCTCCTCAGCTTGGGGTTGCACGCAAGGTTCTGATCTCTGTCTCGCCCCCCAGGAGAAATCCAGTGGTCGCACCGCCCATTACAAGCTGACCTCCACGGTGATGCTGTGGCTGCAAACCAACAAATCTGGCTCTGGCACCATGAACCTCGGAGGCAGCCTCACCAGACAGGTAGAGTTGCCAGTGTCCATAGGTGTCATCCTCAGAGCTGACCATATGTGGAGATGAGTGAGCAGCTATCCTCACAGAGGGGTCCTGGGGCAGCCTCTGCCTGACGTGGTCTCCCCATAGGCCTGTTGGTGATTCCCAAGTTTAGTCATGGGAGGTTTTCTCTTTGGGCCAAGGAGTTTACATTACAATGCTTCTGTGATATTTAGTACATGCTGTTGATAACATTTTAGAATGGATTAATTTCTCACTTGTGACTCAAAGATCACATGTTAGGACTCTTGGTTGCAAATGACAGAAATAAAACTCTGAAGGAAAAATGGAGACAAGCCAGCTCACATAATTGGGAAGTTGAAGCTCCGTTCAGTGTGGCTGGGTCTGGGACGCAGATAATGCCGCCAGGACTCTGTCTCCACGTGGGTGGCTCCTGGTCATCCTGGGGGGAACTCTTTCAGAACAGGTTTTCCATGACTCAAAATGTCTCACTGGCCCAGTTTGGGTTGCTGGTCCATCACAGAATCATTTCCTGAGGCTAAGGGCCAGGAAATGGTCTGGCCAGACTTGGCCCATGTGACTATCCATAGTATTGTAGGTAGAAAAGGGGTTTCCTCGAGTGAAATCTAGCTGCTTCTCACAGTACAGGGAGGGATGGGTGTGGGCTAGCTGCAGACACCAGACACTGGTGGGGAGGTGGTCTCTGCAGAGGCAGCTGATGGACGTTAGCATGTAGGTGAAGGGACGGCAGAGCCATGGTTGGCTACAGACTGCTGGAGGACAGTAGCCAGAGTCCCCCAAAAAGGCGAGAAAAGGCTAAAATAAAAGCAAAAGGATACAGAAGGGGTAGCGCCTGCTTTAAGCATGTAACTGGGTTTACTGGCCTTACCGTGCACGTGCCTGGTAGTGATTGGTACACGACAAGTACTGTGGCACAACTGCTCTCATGAACTCTGGCCCCGTTGCCCCACACAGCAGCTGTCTAAGGCTGGAGCTGGGTGACAGTCACCAGAATCCTCCGATGTAGGCCCAGGCAAGGCACTTTTCAAAGCTCAGAATACTTGTTCACCTCGTGAAGGAAAAACGACTACATTTGCCCAAAGCAGTCAAAAGGCTATTTATTTGAGTCACAGGATCTTGACATTGGAAGAGTTTCAGAGGTCACTTTGAACCTGACTGGCCACCTTCTGCCACCCTACTTGGGCAGGATGAGGGGGCTCACTGCTTTTAGCGACAGCCCATTTGTTTTACGTCAGCCTACATGAACAATGTCATCCAGAATAGACTGTCCTTTGGAAGGTGGCCAGGATCGCTTTGGTAGGCACCTCGCCAGCATGCTGTCAACTGAGTAGCTGCCCCCGGCGCTCTCACTCCCGTCTCTTCCATGAACCCCTAAGGGTCCAGGGATTTCCCATTCTGTTCTCGTGCACTAAATCTTATCTCTTTTTAAGTGAGATTTTACATTTATCTTCACATTTTGTTTTTTATCCACTCTGCCCATGAGTAATGTTGAATCTTGGTTTCAGTCATCCAGGTGTTAGCTGTTCCTTCTGGCTTTGTTACTTGCACATTAACTAAGATGATTCTGTGTCTTATATTAATTAGCTCAAGGTTAAGTTTCAGAGCCCTCCAGCAGACTTCCTTAGAGGGAAGCATCAGCCTGATACCTTTCTTAGGGTACTTTTCTTTATGGTGAGTGTGTTTAGCCAGCTATAAATTTACCATCTAAATAGGTGAGTTTACAAATAGATGCCCTTTGAACTACCGTATTTTCTGGCGTATAAGACGACCGGGCGTATAAGACGACCCCCTAATTTTACAGTTAAAACATAGGTTTAGGCCTATATTCGCTGTATAAGACTACAGCCTCGGAAGTGGTGGGTAGTCTTATACAGTGAATATAGGCCTAAAACCTATGTTTTAACTGTAAAATTAGGGGGTCGTCTTATACGCCCGAAAATATGGTTTATCTATGGTTGGACACCGCCTGCCATCTCCCTGCTGGCTCCCTGCTCTGTGGGACCAGGTGACTTCAGGCTTGGTCATGGTTTCTGTCTTCTCACCCTCATCAGGGCTCACCCATGTCCGTGCCTCAGGCTCCTCTGGTGCTGTGAGAAGCAGTTCTTTTCACATTTCCCATCTCCAGTTATGAGCAGCCCCTGCATACAGCTTGCCTCTTGGAAAGCCTCTTGTCTGCAGCCGCAGGGCGTCTGTGCCCTGCTGCTCGGAGCCCAGTTCAGCATGAGCATCCCTGACGAGCTTGTCAAAAATTCAAAGATCTTGGGCCCTGCCCAGACCCACTAACTCGGGATCTAAATTTAACACAATTCTCCAGGTAATTTACGTGCACTTTACCATTTGATAAGAGCTACTCTTTGGGGTTCTGTGCCTGGTTACATCGTGGGGAGGGAAGTGGTCCTCATTCCAACAGCAAGTTAATTCTTCAGATACCAGCTAGGTGTCCTGCAATTCACCTTAATTCTGTCACTACATGGAGAACCTCAGATCCCACAGGCTAAGGGCTCAGTTCTACACCACTGCCCCACCCTCACCCCCACCCCTTCAGATGCCAGTTGCAAGTCCAGATTGTCACGTGTCCTTCTGAACAAACAGCTATACATGAGAGGTTCTCATACCCTTCCCTTATGTTCAGTTATTTACTAATGCAAGTTGCAGAGCTCAGAAAACCTGTTTACTCACTAGATTGCTGGTTTATTACAAAGGCTGTTAAAGGGTACATATCAACAGCCAGATTAAGAGCTACAGGAGCTTCTGTCCTCATGGAGTTTGAGGCCCAGCATGGCAGCACTTGGAAGTGTTCTGGCTCCCATCCTGGAAGCTCTCCGAACCCCATCCTTTGTGGGTTTTTATGGAGGTTTCGTTATATAGACGTAATTGGTTATGGCCATTGGTGGTTGGTTCAGCCTCTCGCCCTTCTCCACTCTCTGCAAGTCATGTTCGGTTTTCCTGGCAACCAGCCCCATCCTAGGTGCTTTCCAAAAGTCACCTCCTTGGCATAAATCCAGTTGTGGAAAGGGGTTTGTTATGAATAGTAAGACACCCTTTTTTTTTTTTTTAAGGAACTGAGGATAAGGTGAAGTATTATAACAAAAGATGCTCTCATTGCTCTGACCGCTCAGGAAACTCCCAGGGTTTTGGGAGGAACTATGGATGAAGACCAAATATGTATGAGAAGTATATTTTGGTTCTCTGAATGAACAAAATGTATTTCTTACAAATAGCAGTGTCTCAGCTACTGTGTGCCTTTCTCTTGCCTGTCTTGTGCTTAGGTATCATTAGCAGCCCATCTCTAAGAGGTCCGTTCCTCTCGGGCATAGACGTGTCTGACTTGAACTGGGACTTGGCCTGAAAGGTGCTGCCTCCCCTGGAGCAGAATTATTTTAACTTGGACTTCAGAAGCTACCTTAGGCATCTAAGCAGGACCCTTGTTTAGGGGTCCATGTTTAGGACCCTTGGCAGTCCCATCCTAGGGACAGGCCTTGTGCCAGTGCAGTGTGTTGGGATGCTTTAAGTAAGTATGTGCCAGAAAGGATTAATGTAGTACCTCTTCTAAGTGAATTTGTATTCTAGTCACGAAAGTATCTTCATGCACTAGCAGAATCGTAGTGCGAGGCCAGTATGTTGTTGGCCAACATGACTCGGCTGCGTATCTGACGCTCCATGAAACACCTCCACTGCCTCTGCTATGTCATGGGCCTGAAGCCACAAGGGATCTAGGGGTCCCCTGCTCTGGCCTCTGGACAGAGCTGTACCCACACCATCCCAGAACCCAAGGCTTATTAATGCTCCCTGGGGCGTAGAGCCCACCCTTGGCATGGAGATGGGTTCTTGTCTTCCAGGAACCGTTGACCAGGGAGGGGCAGCTGAACCACCAGGCAGCCAGCTCTACCACAGCTGCTCCCCCCCTACCGCCACCTGGGCAGTGGTGGAAAATCCTAAATTTGTATCCGGAGGCTGTTTCCTGCATCACTTACCGCTCTGAACTGTTTATAATTCCACCCGGTTTACAGTGACCTGGACAAATATTTAATCCTCAGCCTTCCTAATAGTTTAAATCAGAGCTGTCAACCCATGGCCAGGGTCTGGTTCCGGCTTGCCATGAGCAGTGCCTCCTGCCAAGCCAAACACAGGCCTGATGAGTGGCTGTCCTCAGCACACCGGGCCGGGGCCATGGGCCTTGTTTGGATTGCCTTGTGCTCTTGGGCTTTAATGAGGAAATTCATGCTTCTATCATCATCCTAACGGCCGGTCACATAACTCATCTGTGCTGCATTAAAGCTGGGGCAGGTTTCCAACATAAGTAACTATAAAAAGAGGGGCAGGGAAGCGACGAGGGAGACAAGTCCAAGTTAACGATGCGCAGCTTCTGAGCAAACGGGAAGTGAGGGCTGTGGGTTTAGCTGTGTGTCCCAGGTGAGCCTTGGAGAGACGTCCAGTTGCCTTGGGTAGGAGACGAAAGGGTTCCAGAAAAGTGGAGCAAATCAGTGATAAAGAGTGAATGTGCAAGAGTTCCGGTCAGGATGGCAGAGCAGCTCTGAGATTTGTGGTGTCATTTAAAAAAAATAATAAATGTGAACATGAATGGTTGGACGGGCTGTCACCTTATAAGCAAAATAGAGTTATTCCCATTTAACCAGTGAAGAAACTGAGGCTCAAGCTGTTAAGTAATCTGCTCGTGGTGATTTATCTAGTAGGAGACAAAGCCGGGATTTGAACCCAGATTTGTCTGCCTAGAAAAAAACAATAGGCTGCTTTCTACCACACTACATTTTTTGGTCTTCATCTGCCCCCTGTGCCTGGCATTCAGGAGATGCTAAATAGCTACAGAGATGCACTGAGCATCAGCTGGCGGTAGCACGCTACCCTGCAGGCACCCGCTGTTGAGTGCAGCGACCCCACAGACAGGCCTTCCAGAGCTGTGGGGTTCCCGAGGCGGGGTCAGGCCTCCCTGGGCATGCTCAGCACCGCCCCCCTGTGGTGCCTCATTTATTTTCCTGTCGGGAGTGAGCTGACCACCTGAGACATGTTCACCCCCACAGGCAGTGAGGAGGGTTTTAAGATTTTTAGGTAGTGAGCTGATCTGATCAGATTTGTGTTTTCAAAAGATGGCTGACAGGAAGGGGGGTTGGCAGAGTGAGGCTGTTAGTCACCCAGGAGGGATGTGAGCATGGCCTGCAGAGGTCAGGCCTGTGGCAGAAAGTCAGTGAAGGAACTGGTGTCAGCCTCAAGGCCAGAAAACAAAGGGGCAAAGGTGAGAGGAGTAGAGGGAGGGACAGTCCAGGAGCCGGGTTGGAGTAGAGTGCTCGCGGCTGTGAGCGACGGGTGAGGTGGCGTCTTTCTCACCTGAGCTCTTCCCTTTAGCCCTACTTGTAGCAACCCAGGCCTCAGCTCTTCCTCTGTAAACTGGGCCTCATCACGGGTGCACACTTACTCTCGCCCTGTGTGTGTCAGGAAGTCAGGCGCTGTCTCTCCAGGCGCCCCTCGCAGCCCTTGATCAGCACTCCTGAGCAGGGCCTTGCGGGCCGGGGCACGGGCTCCTGCCCCGTTCTCCCAGCGTCACGTCCAGCACGCAGAGTCTGGACAGCACATCACCAGCCCTGAGCTGGAGGAGCCACCGCGCCAACAGCACAGGGTGCCAGCCCACGCCGTCCTTCTCTGGGCACGGCCTGCAGGAGCCCCCTCACCTCCTGCTTCCTACTCCCCATCTTGAGAGGGGCTGTGGCTCAGGCTTAAGGGTCCCGCCCTTCCCCAGGCATTCCAGGCCTGTGCCCTGTTCCCACCTTCCTCAGTTCAGGTGGCTTATGGGCATGCAAATAAATGAAGTGGCGCTCTCACCAACTTTCTCTAAATTGTTGGTAAATTGAACAATTTATTATTTAAGCAGCATTTCACACCTGGTCATGACACACCCCGGTGGGCTCAGACCAAATGCATCCCCAGTGCCCTCACCCTGTCTCCTCCACTTTGGCCTTTCCTTCCCCCACCCCCACCCCACCCCACCCAAAGATGTCTCTTAGGGATATCCACTGCAAAGGCAAGCGGATAGATGAAGTGTTGTGTCAGATCCCTGCAGCTGCGGGAGGAAAGGTGAGCAGCGGGCTTCGGGGGAGCTCATCGCGGCCAGATGGCGCCCTCCTTCCGGTGGAGGAGGGCGGAAGGGGCCCGCTGGCCAACTGCCACCCAGGCCCTCCTGGGAAGCCTGTGGAGCAAGCCAAGTACCAACCTGTTGAAAAGGAAGTTGCATTGAGAGGTCACTTGTGTGTGGCAGCTGGAGACGTGGGAACGAGGCAAAGTCATAAATCTCTGGAAAGAGATGCAAGGTTTCCAGTCTGGGGACAGGCCTTGCAGATGTTCGTTTGATTTTTTTTTTCAGATTCTAAATATTTAGAAAGGAAAGTGGAATGTTTTGCCAAGTGGGGAGATTAGGCCGGTCACTTGCAAGCTGAGCTGTCTCCCTGCTCAGGAGTAGGCACCCCGAGATGTATCAAACAGTGAAACCCCAGCAGAGGCACCTGTCTGTCCCAGCAGGGAACTCCCTAGGCATAGCAGTATGTGCTAGCAGGGAGAAGAGGCCTGCGGCCTTGTGTCCAGGTGTGGGGGGGCAGGGCGGGCACGAGGTGCTTCAGGGCGTTCTTTCTCGCTGGGGAAGTGGGAAGGCAGAGCTGAGCTCTGTTGCTTGTGTTGTAGGTGGTCACGTGGGTTCAGGGTGGAGATGTTTCAGCAGTGGGGCTTCTGGGACCCCTTGGTTTTGGTCAGATGGCCTTGAGTGGAGTGACTCCGGGCCTGGTTGAGAAGGAAAGCTGGTGTGAGACTGTCCCACTGCGAAGGCTGGACAGGCAAGGAAGGGGCCAGAGATCGGGGTGGGGGGGGGGGGGGGGGCAGATGCCACAGGTAGACACCACTTAGAATTCCCGAGCCCTGGACTTTGGTTTGTCTTTGATCTTTTTGGTAAAGAATGTGGATGAAGTTAAGCAAACGAAGAGGTTTTATGGGGAAAAAACGGGATTTGGAATCACCCAGACCCTGGCTCGGGTACCTTAGCCTCATCACTTCCCAGCATGAGACCTGGACAGACTACTTCCCTCCTCTGAAACTCAGCATTTTCTCCAATGAGCTAAGGCCAATTTAGACAGATTGTTGTAGAAATACACCATTTTGACACGTGGTTTATGCTCAGTACATAATAGCTAGTACTACTACCACATACCTTGCAAGCAGACACTTTTGCATCTTCTAGAATATATACAGTTTTAGGCTTAATTAAAATACTCTGAAACTGGGCAAACCCAGCCTTCCTTGAGGGACTGTCTGCCCAGTGTCTCCTAGCTGGACAGCACGTTAAGTCCTGGCCTGGCTCAGCTCTTAGCCAAGCACAGCTTAGTAACCAGGAGGGTGCCACTGGCTTCTGCCCGAGAGCCAGGACCGAAGAGTCCTGGGGACAGAGCTGCCATGCTAGGCATTGTGCAGGTCTTAGCTCGTTTCGTACAAGGTAGAGGCAAGAACACTGAAGCCAGACAGGTCACAGCCCTCACCCCTTAGGCTCTGGAGCAGGGGCTGGTGTCCTCCAGGCCCCACCCTCCGGGTTGTGCTCCCTGGAAAATGCCGTGTGGAGGTGGGAGACACGGCACGCCCCTTTTGAGGAAGACAGCCTGCTTTCCACGTGTTTGCCTGTGTCCTTCTGATACCCAAGCCCCAGAGAGGAGAGGTACTTGATGGGGACAAGCCGGCTGGCCTCTGACTTCAAACTTGGTTGGAACCACCTTGTGGAACATCTGTGTGGCCACAGCACATAAAAATGTTTTTCTCTGACAGCCACTTTCATACAGATGTAATAATATATGCATTGCAAAAATTGTGCTATTTTTGGTAGGTCAGCATTGCTAGCAAGCTGACCCTGACCAGGTGTGGAGGGAACAGCAGGGCTGTGAACAGGGGGCTAGGAAACTCGTTAGCCCACTTTCTTCCTTCCCTCCCCTGGTCCCTGCTGGACCTTTTCCTTGGACTCAGATTCCTGGCCATAAACTTAGGGGGTCCCTTGTGTCCTCTGGGGGTGTTAGTCCATTCCTGAGAGAGGGAGCCTTCTCACTGTTTCCCTCTCCTCCACCCCTCTTTTTTACCTTTGACCATCCAATGACTTCTCCAGTGGTTTCAGCCTTTCTGTTCCAAGAGGTTGAGTTGGTCATGTGACTTCCCTTACCCTCATGGCCCAGAGCCCTTTGTCACCAGTCGTGGCCTCACTTGATGGTCATTTGAAATGGGAGTCTCTTTTTTTTTTTTTTAATTTTTTTTTTTTTATTGTTTTTGACAGAGAGAGAGAGAGAGAGAGAGGTACAGAGACAGAGAGAGAACTGAGCTGGGGGAACTCCCCAGTTCAGCACATGGTTCCGCACAGGCCGGGGCCGGGATTCAATCCTGGGTCCCTGGTGCTGCAAAGTGAGTGAGTGCTTAACCCATTGAGCCATCCCGGCTTCCCCTGAAATGGGAGTCTCTTGATGAGCTCAGAGCTTTGCTGATTCCCTGGGGTTGTCATGGCTCTGCCCTCTGCATGGACCTGGGGAGGGAGGGAGATTCGTTTGTGGAAAGATGTAATTCATTCGGGTCGGGAGAGCAGCCTTGGTCTGGACATAGGGACTATTTTCATGTGCGGGGAGAGAACACAGTCCCTGTGTGTTAGGAGTGCAAACTCCCTGTGGAAATGGGCAGAGAGCACTGTCCCTCCCCCGGAGTGTGCCCCCAACTTCGTCCACTGTGTACACACGCCAGTGGGTCCTGGTTTGTTTGCTGAGGGCCAGATGAGTCTGGCAAACACTGAGGTTCTGCCCAGGGTTGAGTACTTACTAGACCTGAAGTAGCAGGGAGTACCTGTCACTTTTAAGTTCGTAGGTACTCTCACTTCTGTTTTGAGGATTGAGACTCCCCAGGATCACTGGCCAAAGAGTACGTGGGACAGTTCAGGACCCAGTGTTAGCGGGCAGAGAGGCCCATCATTCTAGCATCTCTTCCTCTTTTCCATCCGAGCAGTCCTCAGCAAAACTTGTCTTGCCGGAGCCAGACGTCTTTGTTCCTGTGGAGATTTGTCTTACAACTTCAGAAAGCCCTGTGAGGCCCTAGGTTTTAGACGGTCACGCTCCCTAATCCTCTTGAAGCATCTTTGACAAATGGCACCCCATTTCTCCTCAGACATCCTCCAGTGCCTGGAGCTCGTTGCCTGGTGCAGATGCCTATTGCAGACAGCTCTGTCATCCCGTGATGTTCCCTTGCTGCCCTTGGCAGTAAATGACATGCACTGCGTCTGCTCCTTCTGCTAGAGCACTGCTGGGATCTCCTGAGCCCCTTCCCTGCCAGAAGTGACCCCAGTTTCCCATTTCTGGGGGCCATGGTGTTTGTATCTCTGAAGTGGGTAAACTCCAACTTGTCCATGGCTGTCTTAAAACCTAGTGTCCCGACTGAACCCAGCCCTGCACAGAGGGGCCGTTACCATCCTGAGCGAGTTGGGGAGTCTTGCAGCTATAGCTCTGGTTTCATCTTTGTACCTAACGGTGCATGAAACCTGTCATATCAGCCACATCACAGTCCAGCTTGAAATCATCTAAAAACCGCAAGTTTCTCCTCCCAGGACTTGTCCCGCATTTTGTACTCAGTGAGGTTCATGTTTGAGTCGCAATATCTGGTCTGCATTTGCCCAGGTCAATGTGACCAGTGGATTGAGGCAGGGAGAGTGAAGCCATATTTATGCTTCAGTATCCATGGGTTTAAAGTAGTTTTTTGTGTAGACTAAGTGGAATGAGGTGACTGCCACCTGGGAAGCACTCCGTCTCAGTAGTGGCTTGGTTCCTGGTTGTCTTGTGACCCTTGGGACCATCTCGACCCTTGACGCTGTCAATAGGGTGTTGACGAGCCCTTTCAGCCGTGTCTGCCTGTACACCCGGGCACACAGGCTGGCCCGCGGCCGGGTAGAGAGGCCTGCAGAAGGCCACCAGTCAGCAGAGGCTCCCTCTGAGCACCGTCTTCCTGCCCAGCATCCCCAGCAGAACAGGAAATTGGGATTCTCCGTCAGAGCTTGTTATAGCAAGCCCGTGGTGGCTCCTGGAGAAGGCGGCTTTTAAAATGTACCAGCAGATGATTTGTAAAAGCCCCATCACAAATTGTGTGGGTCAGTGTCAAGCTAGCGTTTTGTTCCCAACTCTAATCCTCCTTTCTGTCATGACAGTAGTGCTGGCCTCTGCCCTCCTGCTGTTCTGCCACCTCCGAAGTGCCCTGTAATTTTTCAAGGATTGCAGTATCCTACTCAGGTCTGTCTGACCCTGGAAGAGAAGTAGGGATAGGTGAGCAGCAGAGGCCTGTAACCTTTGAACACACACACCCCCGTCCACCCCAGGCATCTGCCCTGTTCTTCTGGCTCTGACCATAGTTAGCCACCCTGCGTTTTCTGTGCTGTTTTTGTATTAGTCTGAAGAATTCATTTTGAGCTCTGGCCTTCCTGGTAGTGGTCTTATGTTTTTGTTCTCTCTTGATTACCTCTTTCAGCTTTCATGTTTCATTCCAGCAGTGGCAGAGCTAGCTGTGTGGTCTTCGTTATAAGTCACAAATAAGTGCTCATGTTCAGGACCCTCAGTTCTTCCCTGTCTGAGACTTGAATTGCTGGGTTCACCTCCTCCAGAACCCCACACTGTGGTGTCCCCAGGAATCTGGGTTGAGATTCTTTCTCATATCCTCCACGTCACTTGGCCACCCCACAGCCCCGCAGAACAGAAAGAACACAGGCCCTCAAGTAAGAAAGGGTTTGACCCAGGCTCTGCCCTCATTGCCTGTGTGACCTTGAGCAAGTCATTTTCTCTCTCAGCCTGGGAGTCTCCTGCCGCCCAGGTTTGTCCGTCCTACCCTCCGTAGCTGCTGTTGTAGGAACAGTGGAGGCACCACAGCATCACGGCAGGTTGGATGCTCCAACCTAGGGACAGACGGCCTGCACCCATGCCCGCCTGCCTTTGAGCAGTGGTGTGAAGACAAAGCAAGCGCCTCTCCTCCTGTCAGCCCCGGATGAGTCTGTCAGTGGCTGACTGCTGTGGGCTTGATGGGGTGTCTGTGACACCGAGGGCAGCAGCACAAGACTCCTCTGGAAGCCGGGGCTTCTGGGCTCCTGCTAGCTGAGCTGTTTATGCCCTGAAACTTAAGTCAGCTTGTGCTGGGGTCTCCCCCATCTTGCTCCGGAGGTGCCAGCAGGAACAGCAGGCTCTTTGCGAACCAGGGAGGGAGCCACGCTGTTGGCAGAGGAGGCTGATCTCAGAGAATACCAGCTCTCTCTGACTTGGAGGAATGTTTGTCTTGCAGATGGAGAAGGATGAAACTGTGAGTGACTGCTCCCCACACATAGCCAATATTGGGCGCCTGGTGGAGGTGAGTGGGCTGGGCCTCTGTGCTCGGCTCTTGCAGCCATGCGTGGCTGGCACAGCGTGCGACGCTTGCCCCTGAAGCCTGTTGGCCAGCTCACTGGTCTGCTGTCCCGCTTCTCTTCCAACTCCATAGCGGCCACTGGAGTGCTCGCATTTTTCCCTGGCCTCGTGTTTTCTGAGCATTCTAATCTGGGTGCAAGCAGGGCTCAACTCCAGTGGCAACCCCTCCACCCCCACTCCACCCTCCAAATGCATGCTGCCAGAAGGCTCTGCTCTGGCAGCCCTAAGTGCTGTCTGCCCAGTCCACTGGGCGCACGTGGAGACTGAGCTGACAAGGAAGCCGGTCCCTGGACCTGCCAGCGGGCTTTGGAGGAGCCTTGTTTGCGCTGCTCAGAAGGGAGGTGCTCTGGGTTTCACAGCGTTGTTCACAAGCTTGATGGAAGGCTGGGGTGGTGGTGTGGTTCCGACCAGCTCCCAGTAATGGTCAGCGTTGGCTGCCAACCCCTGGGCATTGGCTTCCTGTGTGCCCATGAAGGGGAAAGCTCCAGAACAAGAACTAGAGATGGTCTTTGGTGCAGTCCTGTGCTTCCCCCCTGTGGTCACAGCGGGGACTGCAGGGGTGAGCTGGTGGGAAGGTGTGGGTCTTAAGACTCCCAACTGTTTGCCATCTGCCATCATGTCTGACTGACCTCCCTTCCCAGGACATGGAAAACAAAATCAGAAGTACGCTGAATGAGATCTACTTTGGAAAAACAAAGGACATCGTCAACGGGCTGAGGTAATGTACCCAAAAGGACAAGCTTACATGGATTTGAATCTTAGCTATATGGCCTCGGGCCTCAGTTTCCTCCTTGGTACGCTGGGGCTAAAGTACCCACCTTATGGGATTGTTGTGCAGATTTTGAAAGGTAAAGCACCTGGTACATGGTTTGCACCATTTTTGTCATTTGGGGGATGTTCCCCTTCGCAGCCATCAATGCCCTCATCCCTGAGGTCGGTTCCATCTAAAGAACCTGCTCAGCACCTTTGGCTCAGAGGTCAGAAGGGTCCCCCAAGCCAGACCCTAAAGCACACGAGGGAGTGCAGACAGCCACACCTCCGCTTGGCTGGGCTTCAGGACAGCAGTGTCCTGCAGAAAGAGCCCCTCACCCCACCGCTTTTGGAGGGTGCCCCAGCCACTCTGATGCCAGGCCCCCGTTGGCTGTGGCCTGGGTCCCAAGCTGCCCCACCCACCCATCCCATGCCTTCAGTTCTGCAATGTCAGCTGATTGAAGGCTGAGAGGGGCTCTCTGGCTCCCCAAGGTCCGTAGTGGCAGAGCCAGAGGCTAGAGCCCCGTTGGGGGGCAGTGGAGACCTTGGGGTCAGGAGGCCAGGATCTCATGCACGCTCTATCACCCTGAGCCCTGCGACCCAGGATGAGATGCTGCTCTCGGAGGCCCTGTCCCGTCAGGGAGACAGGGCTGCTGGAAAGATCCGATGAGATGGAGCCTGTTCTACAGCCCGACATGCCATGTGAGTCCAAGGGCTCGTGCTCCTCCTCGGCTTCCAGCCCTCAGATCCCCATTCTGGGTACAGGAGAGGCAGGAAGCAGCTCCGGGGGCCGCCCTGGCTTGTGTGTTTGTCCAGCAGGAAGATTTGAGTCTCCTGCTCATACCGTTTTGAAGTAGCGAGGATTCCCCTTTGGAGCCCCATCTTTCCCATATCCTGCCCTGCCTGGGGGACCCTGGTCTGGCCCCTGGTGAGTTTAATTTCTGTGGGCAACACTGTTCTTCTTAATTTCTCCGGGCAACACTGTTCTTCTCTGGCTGCAACCTCATAAGTCATCTGTGCCCAGAGCTTCCTGCCCTGGGGCTGCTGCCCCATTCGCACCAAGCACCCCTTCCCAGCCAGCCCAGCAATGGCTGGAACGTAGAGACGCAGACAGCGTATGGGGGGTGGTTGTGAGCCCCTGAACACAGTGACTGCCAGCAGCACAGAGCTCTGTGCTGTGACTCCTCAGCCCAGAGGAGTAGTGGCCTTGTGATGTTCTCCTCTTTCTTCGGCCTTGTATCTCCACTCAGCTGTCCCCTGCCCTGTGCTCCTGCTCCTGTGTTGTCCTCTCCCCCGCTGCACTCACCTCTGCACACTCTCTGTAGATCTGTTGACGTTATCCCTGACAACCCCAAGTTTCAGCAGCTGCAGAGGGAGCTTTCCCAAGTGCTGACCCAGCGCCAGATCCACATCCAGCCTGATAATTAGGCCTATCCAGGTACCCTGCCTGAGAGGCACGAACACCCTGCCCACTAAACAGGACTCACCAACCCGCTGAGACCCCTGGTCCAGCTGTGGCTATGCAACCACTTTAACTGGCACTAACCCCCGTGTCTGCTCGCAGCTGTGAGCTAGCACATTAACATGTAGACTCAACCCCACATAACATGGACCCGTATCACGTGTGCAGTGTGTGTGTGTGTGTGTTGTCCTCTGAGCCGGGTCAAGTGGTTTTGGCTTTGGCTCCTGTAGAAGTCCAGCCAGGGAAACATTTGCCTCCAGCAGAAACTGCCTGTCCTTGCCCGGCCTCCCGCTCACCCACGTGCTTCGGGACAGCCTCCCCCAATCTGCTCTGTGCAGCCAGGTTCTCCCTAACACTTCCATCAAGGACCCTGGAAGCCACGCAAGCCCCCAGGCTAGTTGATGTGGAAAGGGTGTATCGCTCTGGGTCTGAGGATGGAGCCCAGAGCTACCCTGACTAGACCGATGCACCCAGACCTGTTGCTCCTGGAGGTGCCTGGACCACAGTAACCTTCCGCCCCTAATGAGCTGCAATTTTGTCTCAAGCTCATTGTTCTCGGCCATTATCAACAAGGAAGACTGTCCGACAGCATAAGGCATTTAAGAGGACAGTTGCAAAATGTGAAAGCAGTCAGCATCTCCAGAGAGGAGGAGGGACACTGTTTTTCACATAAGGCATTCGGAAACCCAGCCAGGCAGGGCTGCAGAGCCAGGCCTTAGGGCCCTAGACACCAAGCCTCTCACCCAAAGCAGCTCAGAGGATTTCAGGATGGGGGGTAGGGGCACTTAGGTAGCCAGGCTGGGCCGTTTAAGCCTAACCTGCCTGTTACCTGATTCTAACTCTGGTTCTAACTCTAGAATGTTGTCCTTTGGGGGTGGTGCCTGATGTGCTCGGCTCCTCCTTCCCAGAAGAGCCAGCGCTGCAGGCTGGGAGCCACTGCTTCGCCTGCTGTCACTTGCTGTCACGAGCCTGGTCTTAGGGAAAGTGGTCTTGGGAGGCCTGGTCTTGGGAACAGTGGCCTCGGTGGCAGTGGTCTTGGGGACAGTGGCTTTGGTGGCAGTGGTCTCGGGGACAGTGGCCTCGGTGGCAGTGGTCTTGGGCTGGACGAGGAGACTCCCGTGGCCGTCCCCCATCCTGAGTGCAGACTGAGGGGCCGACATGTGCACCCCAGCAGCCCCGCAGTCACCTGTTCGGCTGGGGACGAAAAACAGATGCACATTCTACACAGAACACGACTGTGCCACTTCAGGGACCCCCATTCGGTGTGGGAATGCGGCATCGCACACACTGTGCAGACTGTTGGACCAGAGCACCCACCACACACCGTCTGCCAGCAACACTTCAGAACATTCTGGAGGCTCAAGCACAAAGTGCTGCCACAGTGTTTCAGTGAAAGCCAAATGTTTTCTGTGCACATCAGTCAAATTACGAAACAGTCTCCTCTTCATCACCAGAAAGGTCTGGCTGGGCTGTACACGTACAGGAGAGCAGGCGTGCTGTTTCTAACCCCTCACACCTGCTCAGCGAGGGCAGAGGCCCCACCCACTCCCAGCCTAGGCTCAGGCCGAAGGTGCCCTATGGGGCCTGCGGACCCTCCCCTAGGGGTACGGTCTTAGCTAGGGAGGGGCCCCAGCAAGGTCTGGGTTCCCTAGAGGGGCTCTCAGCAGGTGACTCCCCCGGGTGGACCGCGGCCGCCTAGCTGCAGGCAGCTCAGCGCTCGAGGCTGCTGCGGGGCCAGCCACCACCAGGGTGTCCTCAGTGCTAGGCTGGAAGGCACCTCTGACCCGCACACGGGAGGCAGGGCCCAGACCTTTGCCAGAGGCCCATGGTTGGCTGGCTGAGATTTGGAGCCTAAGGGCCACCCTGGCTGGTGTCTGTCCCTTCCTTTGGCCACCACAGAGCCAGAGGCAGTCCAGGGCAAATACCCAGAAATGTGTATTCCGGCAGTATCAACCCAAAATGTCAGGATTTCTCATGGGCATCTCATGGGAATTAGGTGTGTACAGATTTCTTTTAATATATTTTATTTATTTATTTATTTTTGACAGAGAGAGGGGGAGAGAGAGACAGAGACAGAACTGAACTGGGGGAGCTCCCAGCACAGCACATGGTTCCGCACGGGCCGGGCCGGGACTCGATCCCTGGTCCCCGGCGCTACAAAGTGAGAGTTCAACCCACTGAGCCATCCCGGCCCCCCCTCACAGATTCCTTCAGAATCTTGTCTATCTCTTTCTCTTACCATTCTGAGGATGCTGCCCATGATTTTTCCAGGATTCAGAAGCCAGAATTCACATTGGGATGCTATTGTTCCTGCTGGGTCCTGTGTCACCTCAGTTCACCCATTTTTGGCTTCTGGGGATACTTTTTGACCCCTCCTCCCTTTTCTTTTTCACAGCCAGTGTAACTCAAACATGTGGCTCCCGTGGAGCATGCCATCCACAGCATTCCTCAGAGGCAGCCTCCTACCCTTTCTCTCCACTGCTTTGAAACTATTAAAAGTGTATGAGTAGTTTATTAAGTTCTTGGTTAAACCAACACGCTGGGTAAATTTGACGTGCTCATTCATGTCAGTGCCGGGGTCATGTCTCTGAGCCTCAGTTTCCTCCTCTGTAAGTCGGGAGTAGTACTCAGCGTCCTGCAGAATTCGTGTGAGTATTAAATGAGAACTGTGTGTGAAGAGCACTGTGCAAATTGTACAGCCTTAGTTGTTAGCATCGTTGAAGAGTGTGAACACACTCAACGTTAACTGCCCTGGAAGTACAGAACCTGACAGCAGGGACCCAGGGCCACTTGCTTGAATCCCATGCTGCTAATCCAGGCTGATGGATTTTCTTGGCCAAGTGACAGCTGACGGTGCCTCACAGCAGACACCTAAAAGCACCTGTCCTTCACGTGCAGCCCTGGCCATGAACCCGGTGCTCAGATTCCAGGCGCGCAGGCTCTCAAGCGCTTGCCCCCTGCACTGGTGGGGTGAGCATTGGCCTCCAGTCCTGGGCAGGGGTGTGTTGAGGGCAAAGCTGTACAGCCAGGGCGTCCGGGCCCCGCATCCTTGCTTCTCAGCCCCTGACCTGAGTCTGCAGCTCGCCTGTAGTGCTTAGTGTCTTTGATGTGTTGGGACCTGTGCCCAGAGAACTGGATTAGGGTTCTGGTGGCTACAGCCCAGTGCCCCCCAAGCTGGCGTAGGCTGTGCACCTCACCTGTGGTGCCCAGGGAGGCGCTGAGCCTGTGGGTCTCGGGCTGTGTGCCCCCTCAACACCCCTCCAGCACTGCTCTTGCTTCCAGAGGCTCGGAGCTGCCTAGCCCAGGGACCCAGACCCTCAGCCTAGGAGGCCCCGCGTGTCAGAGCCAGGCCCCAGCGCAGCAGCCCTGGCCCCACCCCACCACACCTCTCCCTGTTAAACCTACTAATAACAGTTCTTTTACTCCACACAGGTCTGTGCAGACTTTTGCAGACAAATCAAAACAAGAAGCTCTTAAGAACGACCTGGTGGAGGCTTTGAAGAGAAAGCAGCAATGTTAAACCTCTGCTTCACGCTGCTAACCGGACATGCCATGCACTCGTTAGATTCCTTTCTTAGAAAATTTGTTTTCTGCTCCTGTCCCTTGTCCCTTCCCTCTCCGACAGGTCACACAACTCGCTTCACTGACCTGCACAGCGCCATCTCCCTGAGAATAAAGCCGTCTCCAAGGCCCTGCTTCCCACCACGTTTTGCTATCAAAACTCAATGTTTCCATAGAGACCGTGTGTGTTTTGTTTGCCCCATCTCCCTGTCCCCACCACGACCCATTTATAGGCATAAAATACACTGTCTGTCTGCCTCCCCTTCCCTCCCACCTTTTTGTTACATTGGTGTAAAAAATGTAAAACAAAAAAATTTTATGAAATAACTG
>PVKE010007274.1:0-51283 GCA_004027555.1 Craseonycteris thonglongyai | reverse complement strand
CTCTTTCTGTTGTGTCTATAGTTTTATTACTGTATTTCTCAAGATAATGACATGCATGTTATGTTATCTTGCTTAATATAGTATATGCAATTATTCTATTGTCACTTACTAGTACAAATTTTTGTCTATTGATATCTAAACTGATATATATTCTTCACAATCTGAAAAAAATAATTTTAAAAGTATGTACTACCACGTTATTTTCATGCTTCAATTTTTGAGCCTCTCAGTGACTAAAAGTGCCACTTAAATAATTACACAACATGCGAAGAGATTTAATGTAGAAATTATGAATGAAATGAAGGCCAAATAACAAGGTAGCATAGTAAGCAATGAGTTCTGCAGTGGTCATAAAAGATAATACTCATAAGAAAATCGCCATCACAATGAATATGGTATTATATCCATGAAAACTAAAACACGTTATTCATCATAGTAAGATTCATGTTTAAGCTGCAAATAAATTTTTTATTAGAGAAAAATAGCATCATCTATTTTATTTAGTTAATTTAACTCAAATGCCTTTAATTTTAGTATTATTGGTTTTCTAACATTTGTGTTTCATTTTAATTGTTGTACATTTTACAAGCTATAACATGAAGAGTTTGTATATTTTTGTACATATTTAAATGGCATTATAACAAATACATTTTATGTTAACACTGAAGAACCATGGAATTTTTATTTTAAATGATGCTTATATGTTAGTCACGGTTGAAAAACAATTTGTAGCATCCCTGAAATCAGAAATACACAAGGAAATGTAATCAGCATACATAAAAAGAATAAATTACAAGAAATAGAAGTAGAAACATTATTTTCTATCCAGGTCAGTTCCTCTACATCCACCATCTTTTTTTTCCAGAAATCGTATTCTTGACTATTCTGTCCATGTAGAAGGTGTGAGGTTCTCACAAACATGATATTTTGCTGACAATAGATTGGATACTATTAAATCTAGAGCTGGTTATCTGACCAAAGCAAGGCCAATTAGTTTCTTCACTGGGAATTTTTTATCTAAGAAGAGTTGATCAGTCTCTAAAGTGTTGAGGTTACTATAATAAACCAACAACTGCTAATGGATATATTTTCTAGTTTGTGGAGAAAGTGGCTCTATAGGAGAAAGAAAAGAGAAGACTGGAGAGATGACAGCAGAAGGGAGCAGAGAGGAGGGGAGAAAAGATAAAGAAAGGAGAGGGAGAATGTAAATGAGGTCAATACTCAGAGAAGCCCAATTATTAAACAGAAGTCTGATGTTTTGAGTTCTCAGTAGTACATGTGTTACAATTCTATCCTTCCTATAGAATGATCAGTACTTCTTTGAATTCCAAAAGCTAACCTAATATCCTTTCTTTAATTTCCATTTACAGGTCAAGTAGGTCAAGCTGGTTTACTCTCACTTAAGGCCAAATGTGTACTGACTAGTGATTGAGGAGGTATATCTGATCTTTCAACAGTAAGAATTAGAAGGTTTAGTTACAGATTACAAACTTGTACTTCAACTGGAAACTCACTTGTTCACAAAGGCCTTTGAAAATCAAGTGTGAATTTTAGCAATGTTTGAGTGTGATATTTGTTTCATAATGCGGTGCAATATTCTATAAAGTTTCAGTCATTCCAAATGCCTTCATTATTAGAGGGAATACAAAAAAATTCCCAATTATTTGAAGTATTGATCACCAAGAGTTCTATAAGAAACTAAATGAGGAACATATTATTAAATGACCTAATTCTTATTTTATTCTATTAATTATTTGATATATTTTAAATTAGGGTAAAATATACCTAACATAAAATTTGTCATTTTAATCATCTTTAAATATACAGTTCAGTGGCATTAAGTGCATTCACTTTTTGTGCAACCACCACCATCATCTATCTCCAGAATACTTTTCAGCTTACAAAACTGAAACTGTCTATTTATTACATAATAGCTTTTCATTCTCCCCTCCTCCCAACCACCATTTTGCTTTCTTTGTTATATATGTATATATATATATATATATATATATATATATATATATATATATCATAGGTTAGTGGAGTCTTAGAGTACTTACCGGTACTCTTTTGTACCTGGCCTATTGGCCTGTTTCACTTAGGATAATGTTTTCAAGGTTCTTCCACATGACAGGATGTCAGAATGCCCTTGCTTTGGAAGACTGAGTAGTATTCCATTATTTCTTTGCACCAGATTTTGCATATCCACTGATATTTTGATGAACACTTGGGTTGCTTCCATATTTTGGTATTGTAAACAATACTGCTACGAACTTGAGTGTGTGCATATCTATTCAAGACCCTGATTTAAATACTTAAATTGCTAGACCATATAGTAATTCTGTTTTTCATATTTGTTTAGGAACCAGGGAAGCTGGGATGGTTCAGTGGGTTGAACTATTTCTTTGCAGCCCCAGGGACCGAGGATCAAATCCTGTCCCTGACCTGTTTGGACCTATATGTTGAACTGGGGTGTGCTTCTCATGAGGGAGACCCCCAGTTAAGTTCTCACCCCCCAGTTCAGCCCCTGGTTTGAGGGGGCATGACTCCCATGCAGGAGGCCCCAAGCCCAGTTCCTGCCCTGCGTTGCCCCCACCCACTGGTGTGGAATGAAACCATGTTGAAAACTGATGATGTACAGCTATGGAGACAGCTCTGAGTCCTCCCCCCTTCTCTCTGTCTCTGCTGAGAACAATGAAATAAATCATTAAAAAATATATTATTTAGGAATCATCATACTGTTTTCTACAGTGGCTGCACCATTTTACATTCCTTCCAGCAATGTATAAGCACTCTAATTTCTCTATATTATTGCCAATACTCATATTTCCTGCTGTTTGATAATACACATTCAAATAACTGAAATGATAGTTTATTTTTTCCTCACCCTTTTTTTTTGTAGAAATTGCTAGCAGGAAAACTAATTCTATGTGAGGAAGAGATGGTGATGTTATGGTGAGATGAGCCTTTTTGGTGAGATGAGACTTTTTATTAATGATAAAAACTGCCACAGGGCAACAGTGATACATCACGGAACAAATAAAATGCTTACACACCTAGAGATATAAAATCATGAAGAAAATTGCTTCTCTGTTAAATTTAATTTGACTGTGGTTCTATTTATGTGATGCCAAAATAGTTGGTAACATTGTTCTAGTAAAAATTTAAATAATCAAAAGGAGAAAAAGAATTCAATGAAGTCTATTTAGGTAAAGATCATCTTAAGAACAGCTTATTTAATATAACATATAAATAGCCTCTGTCAATCCATTGTAGCCCAACCTCACCTTTCCTTTTGCCTCTAACTGCTGGAATAGGAGTCTTTTCTTGTACCCAAGGCAACACAGTTCCACTCTTCACTTCAAGCTCTTTATATATCAAAGAGATAGCACAAAACTCATCTTGAAAGAGATATGGTTGAAATTAAAGTGGTTCAGGGACAGAACATTTCAGAGCCTTGAACACAGTAGGAATTTGAGTAAACATAATATCAAAGAGTTCTAAAGAGCTCACAACTATAACAGCCACATTTTGTGTTAAAGAGGCTTTTGTGAACCACACAGTAAATCTAATCATGATTTACATACACACACATATACATACACAACACAAATACCCCAGATTACCAAATGACCAACTTGTGAGCATGATTATGAAACACAGGTTAGTTGTATAGTGAGAACAATCCATAACTGACAACATGTATATTTATTTTCAAGTTTTATAAAGAATACAACTCATATTGTTATTTGGCAAAATTGGACTAATTGATCAATATAGTACTACATACATGCAGCATAAATGTGATTTAGTTTCAAGACCCTGTTTGGTTTAGATCCTTGGAGACTTTTATTACGCAGCCACTTCTTTAACAACCATAAATATTCAACATTCTAGGTATGACAAACATGTCTTAAGGCTGTTAAATCTCATGTTCAATTAGATGGTGCCTCTCAGGGGAGTGCAGTGGATGTGAGTGTGCATTTGAAAAGAACTCCTGAGTGAGGAAGAATTTATTTTAGAAATTAAAAGCTGTTTAAAACAGTTTCCAGTTTTATAGCTTCTTAAATTGCCATGTTTACCTAAATTCAGTTTCATCGATAAACAATTCAAGGAACATGAGGAAAACATATAAGAAGTGGATATAGCTGCACCCTGTTGCCCAATAAAAAATAAAATAGCTTGGGAAATGCAATATCAAGTTTTCAACGAATATAATACAATGAGTGTAAAAGCAATACCTTAGAATTTTTTTTTGTTACTGAGCAATCTTTTAATGTCAATATGCTTTAAAATATGCTATTAGACCCTTAAATATATCTTATTTTTTCCTCTGATATTTCTAACTTAAATTTAACAGTCCATCAAATGAAAAAAACATTGATATTCAATAGGCAACTTAAAACCTGTGGAGACAATAGATTTGACAAATGTAGATTTTTCTGGTCACTGTAATATTAAAGTATTATGAATAGTTATTTTTCTACACTTTACATATAAGTATAAAAGTTTGTGTTAAGAAATTTTAAGTGCACCAACCTTAACAATGCGGAAATGAAATCTTTGTTTCCAAAAGGTAAAATCATACCTGTTTTCAGTGTTCTTAGCATTAAGGTAACTTTTAGGTTTCATTGTTTCTGAATGACAGTTATTGGGAAATAAAAAACAAGAAAATATAATTATTCAATATTCTGAATTATATGTTAAGAAAATTGCTACCAGGAATCATAACAAGGATAATCAGGATTTTAAACACAAATTGTGGTGACTTTTTATATGCAAATTCTCACTGTATCTTTTATTGTTGGTGCTACAATAAAAATGTAACTAGTAAAGCAATATCTTATTTCAAAAATTCAATATACTTTAGGAACACATTGTCTGTTTTTATCCATCATCAATGATAATTTCCCACAAAATGTTTGAGCTGTTTACATCTTAAAACATATAATAATGCAGATAGAAACAAAGACAGGAGTCCTAAGGGGTCCAAAAGATAAAAATTTGGAAGACTTAAAATCAAAGGTAACCATTGTGTTAGTAATATGTCCCCAGTAGATAGGAGGGGAAGAAGGCTACCCAGGGGGTCACAGGCCTGACATGGTCAACTATAGTATAATAGGATCAAGGTTAAGTAATACATTAATGAAGACCAGGTAAATTTCACATCAGGTGATCAGACTGACACAAGAGAGAGGCATTCATGATTAATGTATGTGAAAATGACTGAGATTCATAAATGAGAACACAGAAGGGAGCTGAAGCCTTAGAAAAAACTGTGGCTTAGGTCAGGATAAATAATACCCAGGGGAAACCCAAAGTTTTAAGTTTATTTAAGATTTGGGAAAATAATCTGATAATAATTACCTATCCTTAATATTTCAGTAAGAACATACAGAGAAAGTCTCCAAGTTAAAGAATGAACCCATGAAATAGTTGTTGGGTGTGAGGTAGTGAAGTTTTCTAGTAATTGTTGGTAGCTGCCATACATAAACTATGGGTAAAGAGCCCATACCTGCCCAATTTTTATGATTTTGATGAGAGAAAAAGCAGTTATAGTACCAGAAAATGCACCTCAGTGTTCCTAGTTAGTCAAGGTATGACAGTTGTTAGTGTCCTCACTTCTGGTCACACTGCTCAGTGGGCATGTCACTTCTTTCTTTGATATGACTTTCTATTTTTTTTTTTAATCACTTTTATTTATATCCACTACATGCACATGATGCAAGTAGGAGAAACAAATTGATAAACCCATGCATTAAAGACTGAATAGACTGGTCCTATACTCAAACATTCACTATGTCGATTAAGACTGTCCTTAAAGCTCTATGCTACATGGTTTCCAAGAAAATGTGTGCAGAAACTGAAATGTCTACACATCCAAAAGCATCCTTTGCATTTGGTTTCCTGTGCTGTCTATACATTCTGTTTTTCTTTTACTTATTTGACTGGTGGTATTAAAAGCTGATGTTCTCCTGAAGTCTAACAATTCCATAATGCAGAGATGATTCATTGTGTTTCCTTTGCTATTTTTGATATTATATCTTTTTAATTTCTGTACAACTTTAATAAGCATCTGATTTTTTGGCAACCTCTAACTGAATAACATTTAATATATTGATTACCTGACCTGCATTCATGGGTTCCTTTGCAAGTTGTCCTTGTAACTCTGCTAACTTTTGTTCATGTATCATTTTTCTGTTAAGCTCAATAGCCACTGTGGTTCTTTGTCTCAGCTCCTCAATGTAAGATCTAGAAATGACACTACAAGGTCTCGCTTTCTATCCCAACTTAAAAAACAGACAAACAGCACATGATGAATCACAAAATAATACAGTACCATGATTTTTGATGTAGCTCTCAATATTATTGAAAACTACAATGACATATAATCTCAAAATTAAAATGCCCATCGAATACTTATAAAATGACAGAGTTTTTGAACATTAAAAAATATGTACTGGTATGGCTTGATGTTGTTATCCAGCATTACTAGTTGATTAAGTAAGTAGTGAATGAAAAACAGCGAAAGCAGAGAATCACATACCAATTAGGATTCAGCCCAAGCTGGGTCAGAGGAAATTTCTCAAAGCAAATGTGACTTGATTAAAATGCCCAAAGTAGTCGAAAGATAGCCAAACTTGAATAGGCAAAGAGGGTTATCCCTGAGGGGAGAGCCAGTCAGAGGAAGAAATAGTGCTAGGAAACTATAAGGGGGAAACAGAGGTAAGTAAACATACAACAGAGTTTGATTCTGAAAACGATGGGGCCTCCAAGTTTAGACCTGATAGGATGAGCATTTCAAGTTCACTGTAAGCATTTTTTTGAAACAAAAATGACATTGAAATCAAGCTTTTATAAAGATTTGTTTCCCTAAATTTACAAGACAAATGTATTTTGATAAAGGTCGGACTGGGGGCCCTCTCATAAGAGGGCTTCCTTTTTCCTTTCAATAAAACTTCTCTGCTTAACCTTTCAAAAATAAAAAGAAAAGAAAAGAAAAGAAAAGAAACGTAGGGCTGTAAAAGAACCCATCTAAAAATCATGTATAAGAACGGTCACACAAATTTTATTCATAAGAATCATTAACTTAAAAAAATAAAACAAAATACCTATCAATAGGAAAAAAGATAAAAATACATTGTGTTCTATTTATATAGTAGCATATTACGTAGTGATAAAAATATACTAAACTGCCACTATTGAAACCATCCTGAATTAATTCCACAGCTATTATATGGGACCTAAATCATGTTAGTACATATAATTTAATTTACATGAAATTTTAAAAAAGGCAGAACTAATTGACTATAAGAGAAGTCAAAATAGCAGTTACCTCAAATAGGAGAGGAAAGAATTTACATGAAAGAAACATGAAGGAAACTTTTGAATGTAGGAAATATTTTATATCTTAATTGGGTTAGTGACTGAGTGGATATACATGTGCAAAAATTTATTTATCTGTGTTTTAAGATCATTATACTTTATGCATACTAAACTGAATATGCTTTACTCAAAAACATTTAAGAATGTATTGTTTTTGAACAATGCATAGATGGAAGCCAAGACAGAAATCAATTAGGATGCAATTGTCATATCCAGAGAAGAGATGATGGTACGTTTTTACAAACAGTGTGTATATTGAAGATGCTGGGAAACTGAAAGATTAGATGAATTATTTAGAGAAAGAATCAATAGGACTTACTGATGGTTTGGATATAATATATATGGAAGGAGAATGATAAAACTCAGGTTTTTGTAAATACTTGGGTGAAATCTATAGAAAAAATAATGGTTGGGATATGGAAAGAAGGATAGTGTAAGATGGTTCTCAAGGATATAGCATGAATACCTGGATGGACGAGCTGGAAAGACTAGAGAATAAATATATTTTGGCTAGAGATGGAGGCAGGAAAGTTTTGATCAAATATTACATTTTAAACACATTATAATACATCTGAGGTATCTCTTAGGTAGGCAAATGAATGTGTCAATCATTTGGGTACATAGGCCTGGGTACATGATAGTGTTAGGCTGGAAAAATACCAGCACATAGAAAGTATTTATGGATGGAATTTTCTGGGAAAAGGAACTAGAAAGAGAAAAGGATCTAGAGGATGTCTTTAGAGACTTCAATATTTAAGAGCATGGTAGATGAAGAAAAGAAGGATCCAAAAAATTTTCCTAAAAGTATGGGCTAGAGGATTGGAGAAATACCAAGATCGTGTAGCAAAAGAGTCCAAGAGAAGGTTTCCAAAAGGACAAGCAGTTTACTGTTGAATATTTCCACTGTTATTCTTTAGCAAGGAGGCCATCGATTACCTTCGGAAGAAATTGTTCAGTGCTGTGATGGGAATAAAAGTCAGAAGGAAGTTAAAGCAAGGGAGAGAATACAGACAACTTTTCTAAAAGAAAAATTGCAAAAGAGATATGATTAAGTAAAGTCATAACTTCATGGGATAAAGAATCAAGAAACAAGTACGTTTGGCTATTGCTTTTCTTTTTCATCGCACTTGAAGTTGTGAGAGACTAGAGCACATTTGAATTCTGGTGGAAGTAATTTGTTAAGAAAAGGTAAGAAGCAGAGATGATAAGATTGGCTTGAACAAAACAAGAAAATTAGCTATCGTTTTGGAATGTGATTTTCTAGAAAAAGGACCATACAGGAAGTTGGCTAAGGAATGGTATTTCAGTTGTTATTTTACTCTGCAAAAGACAAAGATATAGAAAGTTATGACTTCTCTCTAGTACTGAGGAATGGGGATCACTCACAGCATAGATTTTATATTTGATTTAATTATTAGGAAAGAATCATAAATTTGAAATTTAATTTTGTAAACTCTGTTAAATACGTATTTACTTTGCAATAAAAATGTATTCTTTATTTCCTTGAAGTTCATATAATTTCTTAGACTTACAAATGACTTAAACAGAATAACAACCAACTACCTACTATTTCTATGACCTTATAATTGATAAAGTTTACTATTTTACCTTCAATTGCCTTATAATATTTCACTATTTTAAACAGCTGAATGAGTATTTTAACTTATTATATCTATTTGGAGGCATGCAATAATTACCAAATAATCATCATATCTAAACTTTAACAAGAAAACATGTAATAGATACTTTTCTTCTACTTTCTATAGTTATTTTTTTATTTGATACTTTTTTTCCTTTGCCCTCTCAAGCTCTCTGCCTCTGATCACAAACTGGCCTAGCATAAGAGTAACTTGGACCAAAAAATAATATTGAAATTGTGGCAGAGGAAATGTGCAATGTAAAAAGCAATGACAGGAAAACAAAATTGCCTCTGCCAGGTAGCCAACTTTTTATCTCTTAGATAAAAGGGGTTATTTAAAGAACAACTTCTACATGAGAAAACCTGTTGTGTATAACTTGCTAAAGTGCAGTGGTCTTTAAATTTTCAGTGGATACATCCCTTTTCTGATTATTTTTAGGTAATAAAATACATTGTATTTGTTTTGTGTTGATATGCTACTCTTTTGACTTTTTTCTCAGTTTGCACAAGTAGCCACTAACTAGGTCAACAGGAATTATCTCAGGGTATTAGGAAAAGTATTCAATACCTGCCAGTATATGCTATTTACAGAGTTCAGAGAGCATTTCACTCAGAGTCTCCTATCCTTTCACTTGCCTCTTTAGATGTCCATGATGTGGCATTCACCCTGACGTCTATCATTCCAATGGCATATTTATCTAAAGAACAGGAAGATCTTTGCTTTAGGCCAATCTGAGTGGCCCTATAAAATTTAATTCATCCCATTGGTGAGTGAGAGATTCTCACCTTAGAGTCACGGAAATGGTCGAACACATGATATCCAACAGGAGAGTTCACCAGCAGTTAATTACTCACATCTACTTATAGCCTCAGTGAAGCGGGCACCACATGCAAGGCCAGATCACATGGAGGTTGAAAAACCAGAGCAAGAGGGAGGCCAGCTTTGCAGGTGAGGTGCTCCAGTTACCCTGGGAAGGTATGACTGGCTTCTTTGAATCATTCCATGGACTAGCTTAGTAATGGAAGTCAGTACTTAGAGACAAGCAGGACCTGTGCCTGGTCCCCTTGATATGGAAGGTATTTGGATAAAGGTCCTTATCCACAGGAGAAGAGTGGGGAGGGAAACCTGAAGTTATGTCACTTGAGACTATCCCAATTTCACCAGATGTCAAGGCAGCACATAATATTGGGCCTTCATTTTAGGCCTTATACTACATATGGCAACATGAAGTAGCAGACAAAGACCAGGAATATGATAGGTAATCACGTTCAGAAGTACTTAACAGCTGAGTATGTACACATGTACATTTGAAGATGGATACTCATACATTTATGGCTAATAAGAATGGAACCATGGGAAAGCTGGGATGGTTCAGCGTGTTAAGCGCTCACTTTGAAGCCCTGGGGACCGAGGATCGAATCCCGGCCCCGGCCCATGCGGACCCATATGCTGAGCTGGGGTGTGCCCCCAGTTCAGTTCTTGCCGGGACCTATGTGGGAGGTTCCCAGCCCAGTTCCTGCCCTGCACAGCCCTGTGCCCACCTGTGGAGTGAAACTATATGGAAAACTAATGTCAACTATGGAGACTGCTCTGGGCCCTCCCCCTTCTCTCTGTCTCTCTCTGTCTCTGTTTCTGTCTGTCAAAAATCAATAAAATAAATCTTTAAAATATTAAAAAAAAAAAGAGTGGAACCAATTCTAACACCCCAAATTGTTAAGATTTTGATTTCCAATCATAATGGATAGCATCAGTAGAGTTGCACAAAGCATGCCCAAAGAAAACAAATTGCCTGAAAATTCAACTGAACCTATTTTTGTTTTCATTAATTTGTTTCATTCTTTAAAGACTTTTATTAAAATATATAGCTAACATATAATATTATATTAGTTTCAGGGGTACAACATAGTTATTCAACATTTATATACCTAAAGAAATGATCGCCACAGTAAGTCCAGCAATCTCCTGACACCATACAATGCTATCAAAGTGTTATTGATTATATAGTCAGTACAATCAATAATTGGCATTAATTATTACTCTATCATTCCCTGTGCTCTTATTTTATATCCCCATAAATTTGTACTTCTTAATCTCTTCATCTTTTCACCCTGACCCCATCCTCCTCCCATCTATAACCCCAACAACTCCAGTACCCATCTGACACCATACAGAGTTGTTACCATATTATTGATTATATTCCTTATGTTGTACTGTGACTACTTTGTAACAATCAATTTGTACTTTATTTTTTTTTAAGATTTATTTATTGTTTTTGACAGAGAGAGAGAGAGATACAGAGTCAGAGACAGAGAGAAGGGGGAGGGCCCAGAACAGTCTCCATAGTTGCACACCATTGGTTTTTCCACATAGTTTCATTCTACAGGTGGGCATGGGGCTGCACAGGGCAGGAACTGGGCTGGGGTCTCACCCCGGTGAGAACTGACCTGGGGGCACTCCTCAGTTCAGCATATGGGTCCTCACAGGCCGGGGTCAGGATTCGATCCTCGGTTCCCAAGGCTGCAAAGTTAGCGCCTAACCCACTGAGCCGTCCCAGCTTCCCCAATTTGTACTTCTTAATTCCTTTCCCTTTTTTCAGCCACATCACCAAACCCCCTCTGATCTGGCAACCTTCCAAATGTTTTCTTTATCTATAGGTTTGTTTTATTTGTTTATTTTCTTCTTTAGATTCCAAGTATAAGTGAAATCACATTGTGTCTGTCTTTCTTTGTGTGACACTCTACTCAGCACAATTCCTATTCACATCTTTTGATTGGATCTTTTAATTCATTTAAATTGAAAATAGCTGTTGATAAATATGTCGGTGTTGCCATTTTATTATTTATAATTTTGCTTTTATTGTATTTTCTTATTTATTTTCATCTTAAAGAAGTCCTAAAATTTATTATTATACTGGTCAGTTGGTAAAAAACTTCTTTAGCTTTTTTGTGTTTTTGTTTTGTTTTTGTCTCGGAAACTCGACTTGTCCTACAATTTTAAATGATAGCTTGCTGTGTAAAGTAATCTTGGTGTAGGTCCTTGCTTTACATCACGTTAAATATCTTCTGCCAATCCCTTCTGGCCTGAAAAGTTTTTGTTGAGAAATCAGCTGACAGTCTAATGGGAGCCCTCTTATGAGTTACTAGTTGCTTTACTCTTGCTGTTTTAATTATAAAGTGGGCCTATTTAGTTCATCTTGTTCAGACTCTCTATGCTTCCTGGGCTTGAATGTCTATTTTCTTCACTAGGTTAGAAAAGTTTTTAGTAATTATTTCTTCAAATAGGATATCAATGCCTTACTCTCTTTCTCTTTTTTTTTTTTTTTTTTCTGGTTCCCCTATGACGTGAATGTTGTTCACCTTGATATTGTCCCAAAGATCTCTTAAATTATCCTCGTGTTTATTTATTTATTTATTTATTTATTTATAATCTAATTTTTTTTCTGCTCTGATTGGGTGTTTTTTTGCTACCTTGTTTTCCAAATTGCTGATTTGACCATCTGCTTCATCTAGTCTGCTCATGATTCCTTATAGTGCATTTTTTCATTTCAGTTGTAGTCTTTATAACTGGTTCTTTTATATGGCTTCCATGTCCTTTTTTATGTTTACTATCTCTTGGTTAAAGTTATTACTATGTTCTTTAAACATTCTTATACCAAGTGTTGTAAACTCCGAATCTAGTAGGTAGTTTGCCTCCATTTTGTTTAGTTCTTTTTCTAGAGTTTTTGCCTGTTATTTAATTTGAGACATATTTCTTTGTTTCCTAATTTTGGATGCCTGTCTGTGTTTGTTTCTATGTATTCAGTAGATCTGCAACATCTCCCAGTAGTGTTGGGTGACCTTATGCAGTAGGTACCCTGCGGAGCCAATGCAGACTACCTAGTCATCTGCACTCATTGCTTCAGGGGTGTCTCTTGTGTGCTCTTCTGTTATAGTTGAGCCTTGATTGATACTGGTAACTCAGTGGCTGTGATTGACTTTCAGGCTGACTGGTTGTGGAGGTTGGCCATGTCCACAACTTACAGGCTACTGGAGGGGCCTCAGCTCATGGTATTGGACTCACCCATCAGGCTCTGATGCCTGTTGAGACTCCCGTTGGTGTGTGCCACTTGTGGGGTTAATTGGGTGGCAACCTGCTGTGGTCTGAAGCCAACTTCCAAGTCTGTTGGTTCTGGGAACTCTTGGAAGGGCTCCAGTGTAAGCCCAGGTCAGCCACTGCTTGTGACTGGTTGGGGATTCCTTGACAGGAGCTACAAAGCAATTTACAGTTGTTCACTGACTATGCTACACCTGGAGGTACGAGGAAGAGGCCATGCTGTGAACTAAGGACAACTGCTACCTGGCCTGGGGTATTTCTGGAAACAGCCTGGAAACTCCAAGGCCTGCTGCCACCTGTCAGCACCCTTAAGGTTCAGCCACTGATAATACCTTGCACAATAAGAAAAGTTGGGTGAAGCAAAGTCTTGGGGAGGCACTAAAGTGAGAAGCGTATGTTCACCAGGTTAATGTAGCCTAGAGCTACTCAGCCACAGTCTAAGAGAACACTGAGGCCAGTCTCCACCCACTTGGGGCTCCCAGACTTTGACAGTTTCCCAAGAATGAGTGCAATGCCAGCAGGGCTAGTGCTTATCAGAGACAGTGCCTCTAATGTCAGCGGAGTTGGGTGGGATGGGATTCCAGTGAGTCAGCAGAGTGGAGCGAGCAGAGCTCACCCGACCAAGCAGAGTCAGATGTGGTTGTGTGGGGGTGGGCCAAAATTTTCATTTTATTTTCTTAAAGATTTATTTTATTGTTTTTGACAGAGACAGGGAGAGACAGAGGCAGAGAGAGACAGAGAGAAGGGGGAGGGCCCAGAGCAGTCTCCATAGTTGTCCATCATCAGTTTTCAACATGGTTTTGTTCCACACAGGTGGGTGGGGCCGTGCAGGGCGGGAACTGGGCGGGGGCCTCCTGCATGAGAAGCATGCCCCCTTGAGCCATGGCCCCAACTGGGGGCGGGGGGCCGAGAACTGAACTGGGGGTCTCCCACACTTGAAGCACACCCCAGTTCAGCATATGGGTCCACACGGGCCAGGGTTGCAATTCGATCCTCAGTCCCCGGGGATGCAAAGTGAGCACTTAACCTGCTGAGCCATTCAGGTTACCCCCAAAATTTTTAGAAAGATAGCATTCACTGATGGCTGCACAGGAGGAGCTCACACAGGAGAAATAACATCTCTCTTCCAGCCCTTGCCCGGAAGACACACATGTCGTTATGCACCCCAATACCACATTTCACCATCCCTCTGCCAGAGCCCAAGGTGAGTGTCTATGAGTCTTTTTGGGCCCTTTATGAGGGCATCTGGGTTTTCTATAGCCTTTTGTCCCACCAGGATGTCTGGCATTCCCACTGGTTTTTCACAGCCATGTACGTATTGTGGGACTCCTTCCCAGCACCAGAACTCCGGGCTGGAAAAACCTGGTGTGAGGTCAGGGTCCCTCATAACCTCCCCGTTGTAACCTCTGTGGCCAAGATATCCTTCCGGATTCTCAACTGCCAGATTGAGGTTTGGGGCCAAACTTTTTCCTGTTTGTGCCTCAGCCCCTCCTACCAGTTTTGATGTGTCTTCTCCTCTTATAGCTTTTGTTATAAAACTTCTCTCCAGCTAGAGTTGAGATGCTTCTCCAGGTTAGGAATTCTATAATTTAGTTGTAATTTTAATGTGTTCATGGAACAAAGCAGGCCAGTGTTTATCTTCATTATCTTAGATTTTTTTCTAGAGTAGATTGTTATAGGTGGTTGTGGTGGGAAGTTATTTTTGTTACCCCGATTGGTTTTATGTTGATATTTTCCCTCTTTTTAAAAAAAATACATTATTTCTTTGGAATCGTTGGTAAGAAATTAGTAGCCAAATAAATAATATTTATTTATAGTCCAACTGCCTTTCCCTTCTAAGACACTGTGAATGGCCAAGTGTTTTTAGGTGGCCTGCCCATCAACCCAGCTATATAGCATTAAAATAATTGGGTGAGTAATTAGGTGCTTATCAGATGTTTCCTGGAAAGGTATGAGACCGTTATCTGACACAATTATCTTTGAAAATTGAATCCTCTATTTCTGGTCCTGCTGAAGACATTCAAAGGAATACTGAGTGGTTTAATGTAAAATGCCTTTCAAAAACCCTTGCCTTCTAGAATGTATGCAACATGGTTCCCACTCCCATTATTTTCCCCCATCTTTCATGCATGGCCTTTTGTGTGTGAATCTTTTTGTTATAAGTCTTTGTATATGGAATGTTTATCTTACTATAACATTACTAAGAATCAGTCTGAAATTCAGTGCTTGCTCTTTTGATCCACTCTGCTGGTAGAGCTTCATAAACTAACCCAATACAAGTGATGGCATTTGCTAAGATTGACTTAGCTATGTGTGTATTTTAGAAAATCATACTTCTAGAGCTATTTGCTCTTAAGCAATGTAAAATTTTGCAGCTCATTTAAGTATTAATGTACAGTCTACTCACAGCTTGGGAATTAATCTTGAGCTTTAATATGAATAGCTGCAAAACAACAACAACAACAAACAGAAAAACAGGTATTTAGGCAGTAAAATATCAAACCCTAAGTAATAGATTTAATTTAAGTGTCACATTCATTTAAAAATGATGCTATAACTCACCTCCCAAAATAATTAAACCAATTTTAGGTTTCCATGCTCATTCAAGGCAGTGTGTTTGAAATTAATTTGTTTAGAAAATGAAAGCAAATAACAATGAAAATTTAGTAATTTTGTTGTGCTATTAATATTGGTAGCTATAATGTTTCTATAAGCATTCTCTGTCTTAAACTGTCATAATCTTTGCCTAATGTAATGTCAATCTTCATAGACTATGGACTTCATGAGTATTACAAGTTTATGTTTGTACTTCCGTCTCCTCTGCAGGTACATCAGTTCAGAAGGATACCACTGTGTTCCTATTACTGTGTTCATTCATCCATCCATTCATTCAACTAATAGCCAGTGTTTTCTACACAGCAGACAATGTGCTAGAACTGTATTAGTAGAATATTGCGATACTGACCTGTACAGCTTCATGGCCTCCAGAGTTTCCCATTCTGTGTTCATGATTTACATAATTTTTGCCCTAGAAACCACATGTGTTCATTTCTCTCTTCTGCTTCAAGCATATTTTCGACACACAAAGCTTTTTATTTTATGGCCTTTTTCTAATTTGTCAGCTTTGCCTCAAATCACAGCCTCATGGATACATGTCATCTAAGATTTCATCCAAATTAAACCACTTATTTATTGTTCCTCAAAAAGCCATGTTCTTCCCTTCATGCCCTTGCACAATGGAACTGTTGTTTAGAATTTTATTCCTGTCCCATCCTAAATTCTTTTGGCTTAATCAATAACTACTGATTCTTACAGTTCCATCTGAAACATTCACTGCAGTGATGAACATTTTCTAATTTCCCAGAAGCCCCCTGGTTGTTTTTTTCTCTCATTGATCTCAAAGAACAGCACTCTATTTTAACTCTGTTGTAGAAATTGCCACTCCATATTTAATTTATTTAATTCTGTTTCCCCATGCCATACTGTGAGGTTTTCCTGGGAAAGGACTGTGTCTAATTTCTTTCTGAATGTTAAGATGGTATATAATCAGCTTTGAAAGAAATAATAAATGAGTGAAGCATAGACACATGAGCATGATCACTTTAACAAACGTTTTGTTATATTCTTGTATTGTTATGTTATTAGAAAAAAATAATTTAATAGTGACATCATATTTTATTCAATGTGTTTTTCATAATTTTCTTATTTTTACTTCATCATATATCTGTACTTATTCACGCTCAAAAGTAGTAAAGTTTGGGTTTTTCATCTTTAGCTTGTGGTTTAATTGGTTTTAATTGAAGTCTTGGTCTCCAAAGTGAACAATAAGTTACCAGACATTCCTTTCAATTAGATTAATCAAAGAAGAACATGAAGACAGAAACACTTTCTTAAAGCTGGAAATGTTTAAAGGATAACTAATGTCACTAGCTGTAAAGTTGGTTTGTTGTTAACTGCAGCAATTGCCAGGAATTTTACAAGCTTGATAAATCAACTGTTCATTTGGTCCTATTTTCTCTCATTCTTGTACTCTCTCCCACCCTACATTTCTCCCTCTAAACTTGTGTCTAGCGGCCAGACCAACTTCTTCTGTAACTTTTTTTTCACCAAACTGATGCCCAATTTCCTCTATTTTTGTTTTCAGTGCTAACTTATTGGAGGCAACACTTATTTTTAGAATAGTGAGACATTGTTGTGGGTGTTCATATTACCGTACTTGATAGTTTTCAGAAAAATATGTCTGTAACTGGATTCACTTTTAGCTAGGGTGACCAAACATCATGTGTCCCACTAATTTTCATCAGAATGATAAAATGAAAAATATGATTGAAGGTCAAGTGGGCATAGACTTCATCTGACTGAGCTAGTGTGAGGGCTGCATTTTAAAAATTGCTTCTTTTTGAAAATTGCTTTCTTTTTGTCTTTGTGTACGTGAGTATACTTTTAAGAAAACTCTTTCTGAATTTGAACGATTGTTTTGAAAACTGCCTGATGTAGAGTTTTACTTTAGCTATAAAATAAGAAAAAGAAAATAATTCCATTAACTATTTTTATGTTCATCTTTCCATTGAATATCTTTATATGTAGAACTTCTTTTCATTAAATCATCTTTTTAATTGATTTATTTTAACACAATTCCACTAATATATGAATACAATAGTTTGCTATTAACAAGTCTGAAAACTAGGTTGCCTGAGGCAATCCTATAATTAAAGTGAAAAGAAGATAAAAATCTCCATTTTGCTGTCTTTATCTTTGCCTTTATATTAGCTATACTAATGAAACTCACTGTGCTTAGGGTGAAAAATTGATTTGAACCTCTCTGCATTTACCATTGTGCTTTTCTCCCTATCACTCTAAGGATTTGTGCAGTTTAATTTGCCATTGATTCTTTAATGATTATGGTAGCTACAGCAGAGAAACCGGTGTTCATCTTCATCATACCCTCTGGATAGCACATAATGTTTATTTTTACACATAACTGCATTTCCATCATTTTGATAACATAGTCTAGCCAGTGCTTGACAACAATCTTACTGTCTTTATTGATTTTAAATTTTAATCTTGAAATGCATATATGAATTCTTGGAATGCACTATGTTAAAATATCTAATGCAAAAGTCATGCCAGTGTTTTTTCAAAACACTGATGAAGCACTGTTGGCTTCAACATGCTGAATGGAGACCAAGCCTTAAGTAGAATTTAGTGTCGATCATTCATTTGACTGACCTCAGGCTTCTCCTTGTACTTTACTTGAAGATTTCAATCAGTGTTTTGAATATCCCATGTGCAGTGTTTTAAGAAGCAGCTGATAGTTCTGGTCCTCATTTTGTAACAGTAAAATAATTCATCTTTTCTTTGTAGTGATTCTCCTAAAATTATAGTATATATACACGTTGGCATTAGGAGATGTCACCTTTACTAGTTAGTGTTATTTCTTTTAAAATATATTAATAATCAATTCAATTACTGTGTCTCTGAACACCCTAATAAGCAAAAAGTACAAAGCAATCGGAAGTTCAAAATTTTGGAAATCAGGAATGTAGCAGATCCATGCACTTAACATTAGTTATATTTGGCAAAATGCTTACTGTCTTGATCTGCTTAGGCTGCTATTAAAAAAAAAATAGATGAGGTGGCTTATAAATATTATCAACAGCAGACATTTATTTCTCACAGTTCTGGAGGCTGGGAAGTTCAAGATGAAGGTGCTATAAGATTTGGTGTATAGTGACAGCCCACTTTGTAGATCATAGAGCATCTTCTGGTGGTGACACTCTAGGGCTCTCTATGATGAGGGCAGTAATTTCACTTGTGATGTAATCAACTCCCAAAGGCCCCACACCTTAATACTATCACAATAGGGATTATGTTTCAACCTGTGAGTTTTGAGTGGAAACATACTTTCAGTCCGACACTTTTTTCTGAATTTGGTTTAAGGTGATTAAAAAATCTAAAAGGAATATATGTCTCACATTACTTTTTAAAAATCTCTCTATTGATTGTAACATATCAGTCTACATGGGATAAATAAATGGATTAGTTAAGTGAACTAACAAAATTTTTTAAAATTATTTTCTGAGCCTTTATCCTTTTATAAGTTATTTAAGTACATTGTGGATAAAAATGAGTCCCACACCATCTTTACATCAAGCTGTCCAACCTGCAGCCCAGGACGGCTTTGAACATGGCCCAACACAAATTGGTAACGTTTCTTAAAACATTATGAGGTTTTTTGTGTGTGTGACTTTTTTTTTTTTTTTTAGCTTATCAGCTCTCATTAGTGTTTGTGTATTTTATGTGGCCCAAGACACATTTTTCCTTCCAGTGTGTCCCAGGGAAGCCAAAAGGTTGAACACCTCTGACGTATATAGAGTCTGAGGTTTATCACCTTGCCCTAAGTTTCCACAGAGTATATTAAAAATATACTGTTTCCCAAAAATATGATGAGAATTTGTCTTTTGTGAAATGAATGCAGGCTTATTTGGGTCCATGATCCATCCGAATAAAACTGACATGTGAATCATTATGTGGCTGTGCCCACATATCCAGGGTCTTTAAGAAATTTGTTGATAAACCAATGAGAGTCTTGCTAATTCCCCTCAACTAGTCCTGATTAACTCTGCACCAAATTTTATTGGTTTGTCTTTATCTAGTCTTCATTCTTTTACTTTCTGTTTATGTATGTATTTAATAATCAACATCGACTTCACACTTATTTTAGAGAGTCTTTTGTTCTTGGTTTCTTTTTGCGCCTCTTTTTCTTTCCTTTACACAACCCATGTGTGAATGAAGTTAGAAAGTTAATAATGATTCTTTAAATCTATGATATTAATAATTTGGGGTTTATGGTAATTAAAACATTTAACTAAATGTGTAGTATAGACCTCCTTTTATGATAAAAGGTGAAGTCAAATGTATTATGAATAAATTATAAGGCAAGTGTGTGTATATATTTGGAATAAAATGTTTTAATCTACTTATCCCTAAATCTATGCTTCAAGTACTATGCTTTGATATAGAGTATGCTACTCTCAGATATACAAGAAATATGATAACTCCAACTTCGCAAAAATTTGGTACTGAATTATCCATTTGGCCTTGTCTGTACAAAAGAAGTTGTGGTACAGTTACACAATGGAATACTACTCAATGACAAGAAAAGATGAAATTTAGTCATTTGTGACAACATGGATGGACCTTGCGACCATCTTATTAAGTAAAATAAGTCAGACTGAAAAAATCTAGAAACTTGACTTCATTTATAGAGGGAAAGTAAAACTGCAAATAACAAAGACACAAAAATTCATGGACACAGTCAATAATTTGGTGGTTACCAAGGGGAAAAGGGAAGGAGAGTGGGGGAGGGTGGAGGACTAGGAACTGAGCATCAAATACGTGGTGATAGAAAGAGAACTGACTTTGCATGGTGAGCACATAATGCAACACATAGACGATGTAATGTTGAATTGTATACCTGAAACCTATGTAATTTTTACCAACCAGTGTCACCTCAATACATTTAACAACAACAAAAGCATTAAGCACACATTTTTAAAAGTATGCTACACGTTTAACTTATTAATATTTCAAATTAAGTTCACCTGCACTAAACATAAGTGATAATATGTCCTTAGTAGAGTTACCTATAGAGATATGTGTATTATTATTTCCAAAAACCTTAGTGTAAGAGTAAATAAGCCATTTGTTTACTAAAATTACATGCATATACACACAAACACAGACACACATACATTTTTTTCAGTTCTTCCATTTTGTTACTAACTTAAAACATATTTTTATTAAAATATAGCTAGCATACAATATTATATTAGTTTTGCTTGTACACCATCGTTATTCAACATTTATGTACCTAAAGAAGTGAAGTATATACCACTGTACGCTATAACATGCTATCACAGTGTGATTGACTATATTGCCTGTGCTGTACGTTACATCCCTGTGACTTATTTTCCTTACACCTGGAAACTTGAACCTCTTATTAACCTTCACCTTCCCTCTTTTTAAAAATTTTCAATTAAAGTTGCCACTCCATATTATCCTATATTAGTTTCAGGTGTACAGCATAGTGGTTAGACTGGTACATAATTTTTAAAATTATCAGCCTGACTAGTCTAGTACCCACCTGGCACTACACATATTTGTTACCATATCATTGATGATGTTTCCTATACTTTACATCACATAACTATTTCGTAACTACCAATTTGCACTTCTTAATCTCTTCTCCGTTTTCACCCTGTCTTCCAACTCTTCTCTCATGTATCACCCCACTAACTTTAGTATCCATCTGACACCATACATAGCTATTATAGTATTATGACTATATTTCTTATGCTATACCCTACACCCCGTGACTACTGTGAAACAACCCATTTGAACTTTTTAATTCTTTCCTATTTTACACACACCCCTCAAACCTCCTCCTTCCCGGCAACCATCAGAATGGTCTCTATATGAGAATGTTTTGGTTTGGTTTGTTTACTTTTTTTAATTTAGAATCTACTTATGAGTAAAATCACAGTGTATCTATCTTCTCTGTCTGACATATTTCACTCCACACAATACCCTCCTGGTCTGTCCATGCTGCATCAGATGGGAAGAACCCATTCTCTCTCATGGCCAAGTAATATTCCATTGTATGTTTGTACCATTCCTCCGTTCATCCATTCATCCATTTATCCATTCATCCGTTCATCCATTGACAGAACCCAGGCTGCCTCCACATATCGGCCGTTATAAACAATGCGTCAGTGAAAACATGAATGCCCATGTCCTCTCAAATTAGCATTTTCAGTTTCTTCAGATAAATACCCCAAAGTGGAATACTGGGTCCTTCTTTAGTTTTTGTTTTAGCCTTAGAGCATGTTTGGTCTGATATAAGTATTGCTACCACAGCTTTTTTTTTATTTTGATTTTTCATGAAGTAACTTTTTCTGTTCTTTTACTTCCAGTTTATGTGTGTTCTTTGATCTAAAATGAGGCAACTTATGTAACGATTTTGTTTTCTTATCCATTCAGCTACACAATGTTTTGATTGGAACATTTAACCCATTTACATTAAAAGGAATTATTTGTATTTATGTAACCATTGATATTTTATTATATATATGTGTGTGTGTATGTGTGTGTATTTATATAGTTAGATAGATAGATAGATAGATAGATAGATAGATAGATAGATAGATAGAGTCTTAAAGAAGTTCCTCTAAGATTCCTTGTGATACTGGTTTGGTGGTGTTAAACTTTAGACTTTTCTTGTCTGGGAAGCTCTTTGTCAGCCCTTTGGATTCTAAATGATAGCTTTGCTATTAACCTTGGTTGTAGGTCCTTGCTTTTTATCACAGAATATTTTGTACCCATCCCTTCTGGCCTGTACTTTCTGTTGAGAAATCAACTGATAGTCTAATGGGAGCTTCTTTGTAGATAACCGACTGCTTTTCTCATGCTGCTTTGAAGATTTTTCTCTTGGTCATAATTAACCTTTGGAATTTTAATTACGATGTGTCTTGGCATGGGCCTTTTGGGTTCATATTGTGTTGGACTCTCTGTGTTTTATTTGTCATGTTAGGAAAGTTTTCAGTCATTATTTCTTCAAATAGAAAGAGCAAGGTATTGAAAACCTTTTCTCTTCCTGGTACCCTTATGACGTAAATGTTGTATGCGTGATGTTGTCCCAGAGGCCTTTTAACTCTCCTCATCTTTTTGTGTTTATGTTGTTTTGATTAGGCTTTTTTTCTGATGCCTTATCTTCTAAACCACTGATTTGTTCCTCTGCTTCATATCTAATCTACTTTTGATTTCCTCTGATGTATTCTTCATGTCAGTTATTGTATTCTTTATTTCTGAGTGGTTCTTTTTCTATGTCCATTTTTATGTCTTCGTCTCTGTATTGAAGTTCTCTTTGAGATCAAAGAACATCCTTATAACCAGTGTTCTGTTCTCTGTCTCTGATGAATTGCTTGTCTCCATTTTATTCCGTTCTTTTGTCAGGAACAGCTCCACTATTTCATTTGGGGCAGGTTTCTTTGCCCATTTTGGCTGCCTCCCTGTATTTTTTTTTGTCTAAGTATTATTAGGTAGGGCTCTGTGTCTCCCGTTTTAGTAGAGAGGGCTTATACCTTTACAGTAGGTATCCTGTGAGGCCCACTACACAGTCTCCAGGGTCACCTGAGCTAGATGTTCTAGGCATGTCTCTTTTGAGGGGTGATGGTGTGTGTGACTTCCCCTTGCAGTTCAGCCCTTGGTGGCTTTGTTTATATCAATGACAGGGACTGACTCTCGGGCCTGATTGCTTGTAAGGACAGGCTGTGACTACAGCAGAGGCGCTATTGCTCAGGGGCTGATCCTATGAAGCACCATTTGCTTTAGCAGGGCTCTAGTGCCTGACCTGTCTGTCCTTTATTGGGTCATACTTGGAGGAGGCTGGGTGGTGCTCTGGCTTGTGTAAAAGTGACCAGTGTGAATGCTAGGCAGGGGCCCCGCCACAGGCCGAGTTCAGCTGCAGCCTGTGTTCTGCCCAGGGCCACTCCAGAGAAATCTGCAGATGGCCGCCACCAGCCCTGGTCTTGGAAGTTCCTCAAAAGGCTGAGCAGTGAGTGGATCCAGGCTGACTGTCACTAGTGCTGAGCTAAGGGCTTCTCAGCCAAAGGTACGGGACACACCGAAGCCCGCTGTTGCTTGTTTGGTTTTGTGAAATTTTAGAAAAATCTGCACCATGAGCCCAAACAGGCTATTTGGATGGAAAATCCACCGGAAGTGTCTTGGGTGGGCCTGAACGTTAGGTGTGGTGGGGTCTCAGGAAATCAGGGTGAAAGAACAGTGTTAGCCAGTTTGATGGAGTCTCAGATATGGGGATCACCACCTGTGTCTCCTTGTAGGGATGAGGGAGAGCTAAACAAAACTATCCTGGCTTCTTTCAGCACTTCTGTCTAGGAGAAATCTGTCCTTCTAGCCCTGGCCCTGAAGCCAGATAAATCAGTGCTCCCCTCTATGTCCCTGGCACCTTTTAAGCTGCTGCCCTAGTGCTGAATCTGAGAGCCAGTGAGTCTTTCATGAGTAAGGTTGGTGGCAGGACCTTTAAGAAAATCACCTAGGACTGCACCGTTCCTCTATCTCACTCAGCCACCATTTCTGCTGGTTTTCACAGCCAGAAGTTTGGGGATCTTCCCTCCTTGGTATAGGAACCCTAGGCTGGACAGCCTGGTGTGGGGTTAGGACCCCTCGATTCCCAACAGGGAGCTCTCTACAGACAAGATATTCCTCTGAGCATTGTTAAATGATCACAGGCATGTTGTAGACCAGCCTGTTTTGTGTCTCGGCCGCTATCGATACCCAAGCAGCTTCTGTTTGTCCTTAGTTGCAGGACTTCTGTTCAACTAGACTTCAGGTGATTCTCAATGATGGTTGTTTCACAATTTAGTTGTAGTTTGGTGTGGTCATGAAAGGAGGCAAGTACATTCACCTACTCCACTATCTTGTCTAGATCTGTGAACATGTTTTGAAAACACAACATTCCTTGATATCATATTAGACCAATTCCATATTTCAAATGTTCTTAATTTTATCTTTTGTTTTTATACTTGGTATTTAAATCAAGCCTTATACAAGCTCTATATATTGCATTTGGTGGTTATTTTCCTTTAGAATATTTTAATATAACAAAAGTCTGTTTTATGGCATTTACTTTTGGACAAAATCTGATTATCTTATAAAACAACTCACATTACTTCTTTATGGTATCGTTTAATTTTATTGTTGTAACTCCCATATTTCCTATAAACTGGAAGTAAAATATAATGGCTCATTAGATTTGCATTCAGCATTTTTGCCATAATATTTAGTGTGGGGTGTTCTATATACTATACCATATCCTATCAAGAGACAAACCATGCTTGGGTGTTCTATTATTAGTGGTTGATTAGGTTACTTCAGAAAATAAGAACTTATTTTCTTCATTGCAAAGTCACGATATTTTGTTAATTATTCATCTTGATATTACTAAATAATCATTGGGGTGATATTTTGGTCTTCAATAATAAACATACCTCTTCAGTCTCTCACAAAATGTTTTTTAAATATTTGAATTATTATTGCTTGATATGATTTTTACAGTTGTAGCTACAAAATGGTGAATTTGTAATTTTGTTTTTTCTTCATATATATTAACTGGATTTCACATATAAAGAACTTATCCTTATCAACCAGAGTTATTTAACAATTTAAAGTTGGGGAACATGGGATGGCTCAGCAGGTTGAATGCTCACTTTGCAGCCCTGGGGACTGAGAATCAAATCCCAGCCCCGGCCTGTGTATACCCATATGCTGAACTGGGGTAAGCTTTTCATGTGGGAGGACACCAGTTTGGTTCTTGCTCCTCAGTTTGGCCCACAAGTTTGCAGGGGCCTGCCTCCCCTGTCGGAGTCCCCTGGCCCAGTTCCTGCCCTGTGTGGCCCCCACCCACCTGTGTAGAATGAAACCATTTTGAAAACTGATAGCGTACAACTATGGAGACTGCTCTGGGCCCTCCCCCTTCTCTCTGTCTCTCTCTGTCAAGAAATAATTAAATAAATCTTAAAAAAATAATAATAATAAAGTTTATTTCCAGGAGAAAAAAAGAAAGAAAAAAAAGCCTTAGTTTTATTTTTCCTTTTATTGCCAATTTTCTGTGAAAATTATTGGTACAGTCAAATATCCTCAATAATGATCAAAAAGATTGTGTGTATGTAAAATACATACTTAATATTTTAAATGATTTGCACTTACTATTTTGGGGGGGTTCTTAAATTATCTTTGGTAGTGGAACATCTTTTTTTTTATTGTTTTTGACAGATATATATATATATATATACAGAGGCAGAGAGAGAACTGAACTGGGGGAACTGCCCAGTTCAGCACATGGGGCCACACGGGCCAGTGCCAGGATTCGATCCTGGGTCCCCGGTGCTGCAAAGTGACCGCTCAACCCACTGCGGCCATCCCGGCTTCCCCTTATAGTGGAACATCTTTGTTGTTGTCAACTGTAACTTTTTGGAATATTGATATTTGTCTTTGATAGCTTCTGGATTCCTAATCTATGCTTTTATTTTTTCATTTCTTGCCTTAGACCTGAATCATGCTGTTTTTCTAAACAACCCTGATTCAGGGGTCTCCAAACTTTTCAGCCTGAGGGCTGCATTAACTATCAAACAGCAGTTTGGGGGCCAACTACAAACTCAAGGTCCAAATAAAAAAGAATCAAAACATAGATGTTGTTTTTAATTGTTTATTTAATATTATTTTATTCAGATAAAAAGGTCTCCATGGGCCAGATGAGAGGGCCTCATCCGGCCCACGGGCCGTAGTTTGGAGACCCCTGCAAAGCCTAGATCACCCGATCGCCTTCCTACCTTTCGACTACTTTCTTCACGACCAACTTAATCCTTTTTATTTTTGTTATTCATATATAATAAATTATCTATTGCTCTAACATGAAGAAAGTAGATTTGTTTCATATCAATTATAAAATCCATTGCCCACAAAGCTCTTCATAATTTAACTTTTCAAAAATATTTATTGAAAATTTGTTTATTTATAACTGTCTCATAGAACCCAATTTTGGATTCTTTATATTATTTAAAAGTTACAGAATATACAAATACTGATTGCAATAGAGAGCTATAAGTTTGATGATTTTTTTTTTAATTTTTTTTATGAGCTCTGAGAGGATAGGTCTATTTGGATAAACCCAACTTTAGTCTATCTCATTCATAAAGAGAGAAAATGTCTTATTTCTTATGTGGATTGCTGACTGATTCATCTGTTATGTGCAAAATCTAAAATGAAGCTGGCTTTTTATGGTCATTAATCTCACAAAGACAGTTTAGGCACAACTATTACTACTAGTACTGTAGTTTCTTTTTCTAAGAGTAAGACAGAGATAATCAATACTTGGCTAATACAATTTTTCTCCTTCCAAATATGGAGAGAGAGGGGAGAAATAGAGGGAACTACCTATGCAGAAAAGATTCAGAGGAAGCTGAAAGACAGTCATCATTTTTTTAAGTAATTGAAAATATATGCTAAAGAAATGTTTGTTTTTTACTTTGTTGAACGATGCATTTACATAAATTAATTTCTTATAAAACTTTTTTTGCTTTTCAAGAAATTTTATTAGTAGAACAAAGTTTTTCCAAACTGTATTTTTGAAATCTCTTTTTGAGGTAATCTTTCTCTTAAAAGCAGGGGACAGACCAGCCAATTATAACATATATTATTACGTACTTGAAAATGTGCATTAACAACCTGTATACATGTACAGCATATGTATGTAATATATTAGCTTTTAACACCAAGGCCCCTGGACAAAGTATCAATATCTTATTTAATGTGGAAGCTTCACACCCTTATGTTTGTCAAATTTGAGTCTTATACTTCAAATGTGTTCAGTTTATCATACATCAATTTTATTTTAATAAATTTTATTAAAATAAGTCAAGATCCCTAATATCTTGCAAATTAAACATAAAACAAACACTAGTGAAATTGGAAGCAACATATAAGTAGAAATCCAAGACTGGTTCCCTTACCAACCCAGAGGAACCTCATTGGATGCTCATTGAAGTTGGGGATATAATGTCATTAATATAATAGCTATCAGGCAATGAAGCAGATACCCTTAGAATCACTCCATAAATATTATCTTACCCAGTGATGTGGCCATTATTATTACTCACATTTGTATTTGAGAAAGATGAGACTAAGAGAGCTAATAATAGCACCTGAATGGTGAAGCTGAGATTCACACCTAGAAAATTTGGTTTTACCATCTATTCTTCTTAAACTGCATACATGTATGAGGGCTGTCCAGAAAAAATCCAGCCTTAAGTACTTCTATTTTTCATATTTCATGGCTGGATAGTTTCTAAACAGACCTTGTACAATCTTAATACTTTGCTAGTGGGTCCTGTATAAACATATCTATGGGGGAAATTGTGCTTATAGTCATAGGGTTTGTGGTTGTGGTTGTTGCATCCAGTGTACTATAATACTCAGAGAGCATCAAAACTACTTATATCTCATTCACTAAAATCAAGTGTTATATTGTTAATAGGTCAAAAGGTATGATTTTTAATGAAAAATTACTGTATTATTTACAAAGCTCATAAGCTCAAATTCTACTTGGTGATACTTTCATTTTCAGAGGGTATTGTGATGTATGTATATAGCAAATAAGGTAATTGCCACTTCTAATTTGTGTGCCCCACCTAAAAATCAGGTTACTTTCCTAGCTAGTTATTATGTAAATTCATAGAGTTGTCCTTACATAATAAAAATCTGTGTGATGGATATTTATATTAAAACATTATGGAAATTTGAAATGCTTTCCTGTTTGAATAATTGTCAGGTGCTGAACCAACAATTATTTAATACGTGTTTATATTCCCAAGTTAATTTTTGTTTGATTATTGCAATGATTTGAAAAAAAGAATGTATATGATTGGTAAGGGACTTTATTTTCTCCAGTGCTGCCTGTTACTAATAAGCTACATGTAATATTTAATAAATTAATATTTAATAACTAATATTTTCACTCTAAATTTTCAAATAAGCAAATCAGAAATAGCCTCCAAATTTATACATGCTTTTGTTTTCATCAAAAGCTGAGGCAGAACTATTTATGCACATTTAGAGAACTGGAAGTCTGCTTTATTCTGAAACAGAAACTCTGATGTCTAGTGCACACAATAATTAAATGTTCGAATGAGGAGGGATATGGCAAAATCCCTAAGCAAGCAGAATCCAAAAATAGAGGACAATATTATATGAAAACCCAGTACAGCAGTAATTATACACTTTCTCTAAAGAACTAGTAATCTGTACATCACTGAGAAATGTGACTCAAAGCCATAAAGGTTAATGGATAACTCTGGAAAGAAGTCTATGGATGAAGCAAAAACTACATATTGTGGTTTAAAGAATAGAACTCTTCATCTAGGTTTGCACTTATATGAAATTTAATCTACTTTTATTCTCATAGATTCTATTCACAATCATAAAACAGATTGTTCAGGAAAGATACTGTGGGTATATAGTGAAATTTATGAGTGATATATTAGAATAAGGAAGGTTATAAGAGCATGAGGCCCCAGACAAGGAAGATAAACAAATCTACAGTAACCAAAGAACACTTATTTGGAGATAATCATCTAGCCCAGATAGGAGTTGCTTGAAGAATTCTTAAGAAAGAAGAAATAATCCTCAAATGTCTTCAGTGAGGTCAGCTGTTTTAACAGTCTGGCAAGAGTAAGATTAGGCAACTCTGCTGAAGAAAATTTTGGCAATTAACTCTGCAGTGGTTAGTAATAAAGTACAGTTCAGCTCAAATAGACAAACTGGCCAGAGCTTCCTCTAGATAAACCTACAGAAATGAGTAATAGAATTTCATTTTTCTTTGGGGACAAATTATATATTATGTTGTGCTAGCTTTATTATGTATTTTGACTAAGTGGATAAAAGGTCTTTCCACTTTTCATCTCCCAAATTAAACAAATGCCAAGTCCTGCAAAGTATACTTGGATAATGTTACCCGCCTGACTCTCTCTCAACAACAGCCATTTGTTTTATGTCCTCTGCCAATGTCCTTCCTAAGCATTTATTATAAGTTTCTTCCCTATTAGAACGACGTCTGTATTGTTTTCTCACAATTACTTTATAATTCACATTCCTGCCAGAGTTATCTTCTAACTAATCTGCATGATATTATAATCTATCATTAAGCCCCACAGTGACTCCTCATTATATCTTTACCTTTTCAGTTTTCCATCATATTCTATCGTAGAAAACGTTATCATCCAGCCAAACAATATCTCTTGTATACCTGTAGTATACAAGGGCTGTCTAGGAAAGAAAGCACCCATAAATGCCTCCATTTTTCATATTACATGGCTAGATACTTTCCAGACAGTCCTTGTATTTTTTTTTTTTTTACTTTGAATATTTGGTTATGTGGTTTCTTATTCTGAAGAGTATTGTCTTTATTTATTATCAAATATTATCTCATATCTCAATTTCAGGGATTCAGTATGTTTGGTGAGTACTCCCAGGCAAAACAGATCAGTCTTCCTGCAAAATACATACTGCCATTTGGTCGAGTCATCATCTTGTCAAAGGCCTCTCTCATTGGAAGTACTGTTGCCTCTGAGGCACTGTGTTGTGTTTTGGGCTCTTCACAATTGATACAGAGTGACTTTTTCAGAATAGAAAATTACAAAAGTTGAGTTTTGTTTTGTTTTTTAATTTGTTTATAAATTGCCACAAATAATGTGGCCTCAGATTGTTTATGCACCTGAATGAAAATAAAAATATATATCTTTGTTTTCTGCTATATCCCCAAAGTAGCATAGTGATCAGCTTACTAAAAGCCATCTATAAATATTTATTTAGCAAATAAATAACCGGGATTACCTTTAGACTTAATGAGAGTGTTTCAATTAAATTGATGGAGAATCAAAAGCAATTATTTGTTATCCTCCAAAGGGTAGAGAAAACCAAGGACTTGTGTTATTTATATCTGAGTGAAGATGAATTTTCAAAATTTATAAATGTTTGTTTCAAATGTATATCCTTGAGTTTATTCTAAGTTGTATTCTTTTTAATTATTTATCTGTCTTATTTTAAAATATGACATTCAAATGCATTTGAACAAAAGTTTTTAACAAAATCTCTTTAATATTCTATCTCAACACAGCTAACCTTTGAATAAAATAATAATTTTATTTCTTTTTTCCTTCCTTTCCTTTTTTTCCTTTTCTTCCTTTCCTTCCTTTCTCTCTCTCTCTCTCTCTCTCTCTCTCTCTCTCTCTCTCTCTCTCTCTCTCTCTCTCCCCCTCCCTCCCTTTTCTTTCCTTTCCTTCCCTTCCCTTCCCTCCCCTTCCCTCCCTTTCCCCTCCCCTTCCCCTCCCCTTCCTTTCTCTTCCTTTTTCCTTCCTTTCCCTTCCTTTCCTTTTCTTCTTTTCCTAGATAATACATCTGTATTACTGGCTGGGTGTAATGCAAGGAAAGGACAAAGATGAAAAGGAAACATGTTCCCTTTTTGATCATAATATCACTCCTCTGCTTATCAAAGAATCACCTATTCCTGTCACAGCTGATTCCAGGTGAGTGCCATGCATTTGCTTCATCAAACCTTGACCAGTATTTCTTCTTTGTCTTAAATTAATTTTCATTGTGTCTGTTTTCAATGTGTCCGTTTGCTTTGGAACTTGTAAGTCTGTGTGAATGGTTTCTTAAGTATATGTGTGCTAGTAAATGTCAAAGATCAAATAGTATCCTTGATTATAAAGCACTTTATTAATTCCCTTGAGAAACAGGAAATTCAGAAAAACTCGCTGTTGCTGAAATATGTAAGAAGTTATTATATTCATTAAGTGAATTAGAGTTGTGGAAGAACAATTATAGTGGGGAAGAAATGTGTAACACTAAAAGAATAATAACATCACAATGCAAGTTAGTACCTAGAAAATGAATACGTATCAAAAAAGAGTGAAATCTTTTAAACTGAATTTTTTTTAGAGTAGACTATGTTAATTAACAGGCTGAACAATGTTAGAATAAAAATACAACATACTGATATGTCACTTCCATAGTTGCTATTGTTCATTTTGAAGTTAAAAACATGTTTCATTAAGTCATCATCTTATTAACGGGGTTAGAATAACTTTGCTATGAAGAGCTTTACCTAAACTCTCATAGGAAATTGCCTAAGTCTAATGGTATGGTAGAAAAAACTGGAAAAATATATTGACACATTTGAAATACAAATGAAAAGTCATTTCAATTTTCCTCTTAGATATAATTATAGTAACAAATTGTTGTTATTCAGATATATTTAATGAATCATCATAATTTAGCTAAGTTAATCATAAGAGAAAGGCATATGGCATTGTGTTTAATCAAACTGTAAGCTTGATTTTTATTTGTTTTATTGTTACATTTATTTTAATATTCAGCAACTAAGTGTAACGAATAATGTGTATTCACTCACCAATCAGCATTCTCAAGAATCCAGGGGCTTGATTGTTGAGCCCAACTACAGGGCTCAGCCTGATACTTAGACCTAGAAGAGAAAGGACTTGTGAACAAACAATGGATTTATATCTGTTAAAAGCATTTTCATAGGATGGAACTATACAGCAAACTTAAAGTCTGTTGTAGTGATGTGCATTTAGTGACTTTGTACTGACTTGGGTTAAGGAGTCAAAGAGCCGCATGCGGCGCGAGCCGCAGTTTGCCGACCACTGCGTTAGCATATTGAAAACACTACAAGCTTCTATTTATAACCTGTTCCTACATTCCCTTCTCTTGTTACTACTCTATTGAGTATTGATTAAAAATAGTGAATGAACCAATATCAAACAATGTTATGCTCTTTTGAATTATATGAGAAATGCAAATTTGAGTACAAAGTAATGTATTTTGAAAACTGTGATATATATATATATATATATACACACATATACATATATACATATATATATATGCATAGATATAGCTTTGATGTAATTGTTAGCAGGTAGTTATAAACTGTAGCAGTTCAAGCTAATTTCTTCAAGTCAACAAATTTGATCAGATAATCAAATCTCAAAATGGTCAAATATGGTTTGAATCATCTTGATTTACCTGGAAGTCTGGAAGAAGGCATTCATGCATGAATGTATGTGTTTGGGGAGTGTGATGCTTATCTGTGGAATATAAAGTTACCATTTTCTTCAAGAAGAATGAAAGGTTAAGTTTATCAGTGGACTATAAAGTTGCCGTTTTTTTTTCAAGAAAAATACAAGGTAAGGTTTAAAAAAGTTTATATTTGGAATATAAAGTTACCTTTTAATTCAAGAGGATACTGTGTAATTTCAGAGAAGCCAAGTCAATTTGAACATTTAGGTCCAAAATTTGTCAAAATTCTGCAATTACATACAAGGATGTTTAAAACTAAAAGGAACTTAAAATCCATGAATTTATTGTTCAATACTGTATGTCGTTTGGTTACAAAATCAATCAATGGGTTAACAACTAGTTTAAAATATGTCATAAGGACATATTGGTGCTTGTGTTGAGGTTAACAGCTGAAATAGTAGTAAGGGTGCTCAAAAATAGGATTTGTAACCTTCAATGTCTTTCTTGTTTAGGATCTTAAAGTTCAACAATTTTTTTTAAGTAATTTACCTGTCAAAGAAATATGCTGTTAGCTTTCAAAAGCCACATCTGCAGAGTGGACGTTAATTTTCATAACTAGATTCATCGAGAGCATTGGTTTCATGCTAGGGCTCTTAGAAAACTTATTGAAGAGACTCATCAGCCTCAGACTCTCTCTCCTCCTTCACAGTAACTCAGATTAAAGTGAGATCCTGATTCTATTGTTGCTCTTGATCTACCTTTACTGTGCTCAATAGAGGATTTGGACTTGGATTGAGTTTAGCGTAGCTCAGAGAGAACTAAGATTGGGAGATCAAATATCAATGACTTAAAAAAACAGTTTATCATTCAACTAATTTGCTTCCACTTTTTTCCTTTAAAAAAAAACAAAAAAACTTCATGAGAAGTTATTTTAGAAGTCAGATAAAAAAAAAAAGTATGCCTGAAGAGATAAAAATAAAGAGCAATAAAAATAGCAATCCTCATGTAGATCATTTATTACCACAATAATAAAGAGGTTTTCAGTCAAGCTGTTTGTTGGTTACTAAGTGTAATGAAATGTTGTGACCGCATTTGGATATAATGCTGGAATAGATGGCTTCCCCAGGTCATGTTTTCTATTCTCTGTTTTGTCTCCCTAGGTAATACAAACTGCTGTTACGTACAGTATTGTATGTGAAGTGGTTGGTGTGTCAGGGCAGTGACTAGAAACCTGTGGGTTTTAAATCTAGAAATACTGTTTTTGGTAAATAGTGGATCCGTATTAAGAGAAAAGGGAGAGTTAAGATGTAGATTCTAGGAATTATTGTGTCTCTCCAACCATTTGAGTTGTTGCCTTCACTGCATATAGAGCCCATGAAAACCACTGCTGGATATTCCTCTTGTCAATTTACCTCATCCCTTAGTCACACATAAAATACTCATAAAAAACGTGGCTGCAGTTTTCTTTTGAAGCAAGCTGCATCTGGGCTGTGCCATATCTTTATTTGGTTAGTCTCTGCTACAAAGGAATCTGACACATACCTATCTACATTTTAAACATTTGCCTCCAATTGCAGCAGATGTCAGAAAGACAATGAAAAGACGAGTGTTAAATAATAGGTTTTAGATCTATACATTCTGCCTGTGTGGACTGAATTGAAAGCTTGAAGAACATCCGTAGTTCAAAAATGTTCATTTGGTGTTGTGTATTGTAAGATTTTAAATAAAAATACAAGGGGAGGGGAAGCACACAAGGTTGCATTTCTATTTGAATAAACCTGACAGCCCACTTTACAGTTAAATGTGATTTATTTTTTCCTCTCTAGTCTCTAAATGTGCAGCAGCGTGGTCCCTCATTAAAGACGCAGGTGCTGACAGGGTGATCTCTTTCACCCTCCCTCATGTCAACCAGCCTTGAGTGTGAAATTGTCTGAAAGGATTTACAGCTCACCCTCCCCACCTATTCATTCACCATCACTTCAGTGCCTTTCTGTTGTAGCCACAGGAAGGAGCTGCCTGTTATCTGGGTTGGAATCGTCCATGGAGATACCCTAAAGTTTGAAGAAAGAACTCTTTATGTAAAATTCTAGAAGTGATAGAAATCCTATCCATACAATCTACACATGTTCTTCATTTCGTGTCTTCATTCCTTTTTCATATGGCCAGCAAGCAGCTTTTGAATAGGTTCGAAGAATTACAATTTTTAAATCTTTGTTATAATGCATAAAAAATAACAGAGTAAATTTCTAAAATTGAAATGTGATAAGATATTGAAACGTTTTGGGGGAGGGAGTGAGTACATTACTTAAATAATAATGTTGCATATATGCGTCTTACAAAGGCTTTTATTCACAGGAATGTTTTTCTTGTGATTAGTTGTGGTTAGCTTCAATAGCACTGTAGCCATGGTCAATAATAAGAAAAATGCATATTATTTAGAGTCTATAAGGATTGCTCGTGCACAGCCAAATTCTATTTCAACTACATTCACTACTCAGCAATTAATTTTAAAAACTTCAAAGTTTTATCTATTATATTAGAATATAATATTTAGGGTTAACAGAACATTAACATGTTATTTAATGCCTAAAGTTCTACACTGGTAGAGGTGTTATAAACAAAAGTGATTTGATTTTACACGCTACTGGACAAATCTTTGCTGATTATAGAATTCTCAACATGTTTTGCAAAGATTTCTTTTTGAAACACTTTTGATGTTTATTAAAAATAAAGTTTACAAAGGTTCATGGCAAAGTGACTAAAACAGGGAGCCTGGGTTTGAAACTCGAGAACCTGAGTTTTACAAATACACAAAAGCACTTTTAGACAGAAAATCTGAGGACCCCTCCTCTTGATAAAGTGTGTGTTTGTAAAAGAAGTGAATGAATGCATTCAAAAGATGTTTATTCTCTGTGGAAAGTTTTTGTTGCTGTAGTTGTTTTGTTTTTGTGTTTTGTTTTTTTATGACGGAAAGGGAGAAAAGTATTTGAAGATATCTGTTTTATGTATTGCAAGGATCTGAGAAAGCAAATTTGAGGCCACCACTGGCTGATTTTGTTTGGCTCTTACTGTTATTTCTTGCTCATTTTATCTCATAGTAATGCTTATAAATTTTAAAATATTGGTAACATTGGATGAAAGGCATTAGCTCAAGACAAAAATTCATTGAACTAATGAGTATATATGTGAAAATAAACCTATATAATAAAAAATAACTTTACATAAGTCTTAGTTTTGACTAATGGCTACAATGCTACTACATTTTCTCCAAGCCCTTAATAAAGTGTTAACTCAAATAATAAGTGGCTGGGAATCTGTATCCAAACTAGAAAAATATGGCAATTATATATATATTTTTGTTGTTGTTGTTGTTGTTGTTGTTGTTTTGTTTTTGTAAAAAGAGACTAAAAACCAAGGTTGCATTAAAACTTATGGGCTCTCTAGATACTTCTGCCTTTGTGGACTTCTTTTATCCATAAAATGATATTAAATATTTTATTTTAAAACTCTGTTGGCATCAACATAAATATAATTTTGTAAAAGTTTAGTTTATTCTTTCTATTTATAAACCATATATTAATAGAATGCTAGAAAAACACCCTAAACTAAGAAAAAAACAGATATTCTCTCAATATTACTTTTCACAATTTAATTTTAACCAAAACCATGAAAGACCCATCATACCAAGGATAGAAGGATGGAAGGGAGGAAGAGAAGGAGAGAAGGAGGGAGGGAGGGAGAAAGAAGGGTAAGACGGACCACTCAGGAAACATCAAGAATATAAAAATGTTATCATGAAAAAAAGATGGGGTTTTTTTGGTTCAAATAGGCCTGTGTTTGAACCATATCTCTGTTCTATATTAGTTGTGCTGCCTTGGTCAAAAAATCGATTTCTCTCTATTTCAGTTTACTCATCAGAAAGAATGTCCTAATTAGCTTGTTTTGTTTTTGTGTTATTGTGTTATTGTGTTGTTTCTGTACTATAATTCAGACACTGAGAGGATTCCATCTATTAAAATTATTCTTACTAACATTGGTAACAGTGTTATTATTATCTATAAATGTTTGCTGCTGGCCTAGTGTGCACTATATCATCTGAGTAGGGCAGTAACTAACTACAAGTTCTATTGAGGGAAAACAGTGAGTAAGGATGAGATTCTGTGATAGATGCTAACAGGTGTCATTGCCAAATGTCCCTTAGAGCCAGGGCAGCAACTTGAGAAGGTCACGGAAAACCACAAAACAGGTAAATATAAAGATAAGAGTCTTTTACAGAGTTAACGTTTATTAAGCATCTACTATGAACGAGGCCTCTTTGTTTTAGGAGTTATTATATCTGGATGAAAAAGGGTGGGTGGAACAGAAAACCTCAGGCTTATGCAAGAGATAGGGATATGTTGACTATGATGACTTGTTTATTATAGTTTGATGGGAAAAAAATACATATTAAGAGATTTGGGGAGGTAAGTCCAGAGAGAGATGTGGAGTTTAAAGCTTGATGAGACTTTTATATACTATGCTAAGAAGCTTTCAATGTAAACTCTGGTCAATAGCTAGCCACTGGGAGAATTTAAGGAAGGGAATAACTCAATATGACCATTGTTGAAAGCTGTAATTAAATGGAGTACATCATCCTATTTCTTTTATTTTTTAATTAATTCAACAAGTATTTATTGAATACCTATTGCATGGTAGTATTGTAAAGTTGGATGTGGCATTTTAAATGAAGACAATCTTCTTTTTGTGGAGAAAAATCATAAAAACCAACTACACATCTAATATTTTAATTATAATAAATTATGGTTATAATAGAAGAGAGAATAAAATAAACGTGTTCAAAAATATTATTAATAACCTAAAATTGTAAGTGGTACATAGAAATTATCTATGAAGTGTTTATTGATAAATTAATAAATTAATTGGGGAATAGTATACAGGGAAAAAAAACAACAAGCCTCATCTTAGATGGGGAAATGGAAGTCGAAAAGAAATAGGTTTGAAAAAATGCATAGGATACAGAATCATAAAAACTGGGTGATGAAGAGAGTGAGGTGGAAAGGAGAGAGGAATCAAGAATGACCCCAGAATTCATGGCTGGAGGATGGACAGTGGTTCCACCATTAAAGAAATTTGCAGACATCAAGTAGCACACTGTGATTAGATTTAAGTTGTATTTATTGATAGACGATTAAGAATATGCAGTTATTTTAAAATAGAAAATAGAAAATATATAAGAATACTAGTATGCTTTCATTTGGTTTTAGAACTAGTATTTGCTTTGTATTTTTTTTTTGCCACATTTAAGTTCAAAATGAATTGTAGTGTTAAATTATATATATTTAATATATAATTATATAATATATAATAAATATATAATTATATATATGTATATATATGTATATATATGTATATATATGTATATATATATGTATATATATGTATATATATGTGTATGTATATATATACACACACACACACCCCACACACACTCACACACTCACATGAGTGTGTAAATATATTATTTGCTATTGTCCCTTGTATAGATACTGACACTAGTCCATTTTTTTCTGGACAAATAACCAGGTTAATATTAGCACTCATAAGATTAATAGTACAATCAAATTATGGAGTAAATGTCTGTTAAAATATCTTCTATGTATGATTTATTCTCTTAATGTAATTGTGTTTCTTAGACTTTCCCCTCAGATTCCTTTAATGACATACACACATTTAGGGAATTATTTGCTTATTCGTTTATTATTAATATGTCACTTGACATTGTGTTGTGACCCTGGTTTACTTTTTTCCCCCAGTATATATTTGTGTGTTTGTGGGTGTTAAGATTAGAAATTTCACTGATACAAGTGTCAAGTCTTGAAAGAAAACATGTACCTAAAGAAAAAATGAAATGCATTCTTTAATTTTGAGAGAACATCACTCAGTTGAAGATGAGATCTGAATAACTAGAGAACTTGCCAGCTCTATGCAGTTCCATGGCTCCTTATTAGCTTGGTCCACGAACATGAGGCTCTAATTGTTTAAGTGGATGGATGCAAACTAACCAACAGTCAGCTACTGGACACTCTTCAATGAAGAAACTCCTACATGTAATCTAGCCGTAAAGCCCAGGACCATTCTACTCTGCTATTATTGCCTTTGTGATGAAAATGGCTTGGAAAACCCCATGTGCCACACTATCCACCTAATTAAGCCATCAGAATGCATCGCAACAGTGTGCCTCATGTGGAATGGTCTAAGTAATTTTTGCTCCTCTATTGCTCAGTTAATAGAAAGAGGTGCTATTCTAGATTATGACTGATAGAGGCTATAGGGTACAGCTGTTGTCATTGTGCCTGAGGATAGAGAAAGCCTTTTGGAAAAATCATCTATTTGCCTGGGACACTATCCTCACTTCATTCAACTGTTTTACTCCAGATTTCCTAGTGAGCCTTCATTCATTCTTCTCTGGACTGGCAGCGCTCATCTCCTCTGTCCACCTGCCTATCCTTTGTTGCATAAACACACACAGCCATGGCAGAATTGCTTCGAAAATGACTTCAATTATTTATTCCATAATTAATATATGAAATGGATGACTTAAAGCACAAAGAGTTTATAAATAATTCAGCATGCAAAGTTCAGTGTATGCGGGCCATGAAAGTATAAAAACTGTCCTTGTCCCTCACAAAAGAATCCCTCTGTGTGAATTTTGAAAGAAGACACATTATATACATATACAGGAAATGAGTGTCACAATGTACATATATATATATATATGTATATATCCATGTATAATATTAATATATATATATATATATATATATATATACTTATAATGTTTAATGTAGGTGTGTGCATAAAACAGCATTTGTGTTTACTATAATTTGTTCACATAGCTCTTGTTAAATATATCCAGGCTGATACAGAGTTTTGAAATATTTTTTATGTTGTTAAAAGTACGATAAGATTTATCACCTGCTGGCCGGTGGAGCAATAGATACTGTATATGACTACGGATCAGAAGATTCTAGTGTTGATAGTCATTCTCTAAAGTACTCCGATAATGTATCTATAAAATAACTGCATTTTTACTAATTCTGTAGAAACATGAGGGCTGTCCAGAAAGAATTCAGCTCTAAATGCCTCTATTTTTCATATTATATGGCTGGAAACTTTCTGGACAGCCCTCATATAACATGGTTCCTCGTTTTTCAATCTAAATGGATGTCGCCTTTATTTTAATGTTTATTCTTAGTAGGTTTATAGCTTGACATGGGGTTCAATTAAAGGCATATGAGTGGCATAACTGGAACTTTAAGTTGGAAATAGGGTCCCAACATCCTATGTTGTTGCCTTTGTTGTCCATAATATGTCGTTGCTCATTAGGTTCTCATAACCTCTTGTCTTCCATAAGTTCTTATCTCTTGATTTGCACACATATTTTTTCTTTTTGTTTTCTTTTTATTGTCTAATATATCAAGACAATATATATTTTTTTTATTTATTTATTTTTGACAGGGAGAGAGAGAGCTACAGAGACAGAGACAGAGAGAGAACTAAACTGGGGGAGCTCCCAGTTCAGCACATGGTTCCGCACAGGCCGGGGCCGGGATTTGATCCCTGGTCCCCAGCGCTGCAAAGTGAGCGCTTAATCCACTGAGCCATCCCGGCTTCCCCGAAAATTGTGTTTTTAAATAGTTGTAGATTAGGAAGTATTACTTCTTCTAAAAAATTTATAGCTCATCTCATGTTCTTTAAGTAAACTGAATTTGGCGAACTATAAGGTGACAATGATTGTAGTATGATGCAACGTTATGTATGGCTAAGGAAAATTATATCTACCAATTAAAACAAGAAGGATGACTTTAGGATAGTTCTGTGTGATGCATTAATAAGACCAACCTTTTTGACTTAAAGTTTCTTTCATCTCTTTTGAAGGAGTGGACAATTTCTCTGGCATCTAGTATGGTGGCAATAAACAATAATTTTGTAATTTATCAAGAAGTAGAAACCTTCTACATGAGTATATCTTCTTGAGTAACTTAAGTTTTGCTTCACATAAAAAACTATATAGATGGTTAGCCGTATCTTCAACAATAAATACAAGTATTTCCTTCAATAATGTTAATTCTATGTCTGAAATTTTGTTTCTAGGCCTCAAACAACAATAATATTTAGTGACAAGGGAATTAGATTACAATTAAGGAAGACATTTCAAATGACAAGCTCAGCTTGTGTATCCTGCATAATGCAGGTACTACAACTGAAATGACAACAATATGAACAGCTATGACCAAGTAATCACATCACAGTTAGTAGCAGACACATCAAAACTGCTGTCTGGCTCATAGCAATTGTGAGATACCATCATTAACTGTAGAAACGCAGAGTTGGAATACGAGAGAAAGAAATGTTTTTGAATGAATGAAAGATGATGCATGGAGGGAAATTGAGCCTGACGTATTCCTTATGTGAGTCCACGCTATTTTATGTACAGACACATTTCACCTGTTCACTGGCAACCACACCTCTTCTTACTCACTCTTTTAAAGCCCCACACTTGGTGAATGTAAACAAAAATGTAAGAATACATCATTACAGTTTATCCATTTAAAGTCTCTTCTTTTTTTCCAGTTGAAAGTGTTTATCTCAGTTTTAGAAATCTGTTCATCAGAAAGCTAAGTCTATTTAGTTGGGTTCTTAAACCATCAAGATAGTTGAAATTCCTAAAGCAGTATACATAGTGCTGAAATTAATATTGTATTTCTAATATTGTATTTCTTGTGATATTCTTTATTATTTAACTATATAGTTGTTGTTTTTACAGAACTTTCTAGGTAAAGAAAAGTAGCTTCAGTAGATACTGTGCTCTTTCCACAAATTATTATTTTTTATGGATAATGCTTTCTATGTTGTATCACAAACTTCATTACCAAACCCAAATTCACCTGTTTTTCTCGTAAGATCTTTTAAATATTGTAACATTAACCTTATTATATAAGAAACTTTAAATATTTACAGCAATAGTTCCCTTGCAATGTCTTTAGTTTAAAGAAGTAATATTAAAATATATTGTCAATGTAAGAAAAGTCCAAAACTGTAGAGAATTTTAATGAGTCTATTTGAGTCAAACCAACCATAGTGCCTGGAAGCAAAATCTCAGTGGATTAAGAAAATGCTCTGGAGAATGCCACTTTTGCAGTTTATTTCATACATTAGAATCAAAGAAGGAGATATACGGAGGGTTACGTGAAATCCGTTGGTGGTAGATGAAGAGGGGTGCGAGAAAGCAATGTGGGGAAACCTGTTGAGATTGGATAAAAATGAAGAGACACATATTTATTTTACATGGGTAATCACAGGGTAGTCAATTAACACTTACAGCATATAGTGCTGATGTTCAGGGAACAAGATAACAGTGAGGGGTTCTGTAGTCTCATGCTCTTGTTCAACGGGTTGTACTGAAGGGGTCCAGACAAAGGGACTACTATGACATTTCAAGGGTATGTTATCTTAGATGTGAAAAGACAATAGACAAGCTCACTTAAGTTAAAGATAGACCTTTTTCAAGAAAGCTATAGGCCAAGGTTGCGACTACTCACGGTAACCTGCTTTTAGTTAGGAATTTTTATGTTCTGACCATCCTATGTGGTTAAGTCGGTCTCTGAGTTTGTACGGCCTGCCATCCTGGCCATCCCTGAACTTGTTACATATAGTATGTGACAGTTTTTTTTGTCTACAATATTCTATAGCACTGATATACGAGATCAGAACCAAATGTGAAAAAAGTAATATGGAATCACTTTCGTGAACATTAATAGAATTACTTACTTTGCACAATAACTAGAAATGATTGTCTGAATTCTAAGAGGAATTTTTGGTCTCTTAAAATATTACATGCAGCTGAAAACAGAACAAATAAAATTAAGATTGAAAAGGTAGACCAAAGACAATTTATGTACAAAAGAAAGATAGTTTTTTAAGAAACAAGTAGTTTACTGGTGATAAAACCAATTCAGGAGTGTTACCTGGTGGAGCAAATTCATGTGAGTCAAGAATCTCATGTGCCGGGCTTCGTACACTCTGGAAAGGTTTGAAAGTTGCTTTTGAATGATCACAAGGTAAAGGGTTTATTGAGTGTCAACCGTAAGTTTTGGAATTAATTTATCGATTTACTTTCTTTTTATTTATATATCATACTGATTCTTTAAAGATGAGCTGCGTTTTGGTTTTTCTATTTTATTTGAATAACCTTTTATCAAGTATGTATAGGAATTAGCCATTTTAACAGATGATTGATTTATTTACAGCAAATAAGCTGGACAATATTAATCAAAAGCATTGGCTTAAGCATTGAATTTACTCTGATTCTGTATAAAATGTGTGAACTTGGAAAACTCAAGTGTTTTGTGGTTTGTTTGCTTGCTTTGTTTTATTTGTTTTGAAAGGAGACAATCTGTACTTTGTGGTGTGGTTGTCACAGTAACATAAAACCTGTAAAATATCTAATACAATACCTATCTATATAAGGCACTCAATGAATAGTAACTTCTATTATTGGAAGAACACGTATTGCTAGTGAGTTTTTGAAAATATGAAGAGAACAATGCGTAGATGAGCATAAGATTACCAGGTAATTTTGAGCCCCGTTGAGAATATCCATGACTGAAGCCAAAAAGATTTGGAAAGGAGAATTGCTCCAGATTCATGGAGAAGTTAGAACAGAAAACACCATGGCATGCAAGGGATGCATTTTCACGTGGATAACAAGTGTGAGAATAGTTACTTTTTCAGAATAGTAAATCTTACTACACAGCACCTTTGAACCCCTCTCAGGTATTCTAGCAAACTGTTCCATGGGCAATGTAGACACAGTACTTTATGGGCACAAAATATTAAACAGTATAGAGATGTTATATATTCTATGACAACAAATGTGACAAACTTCACTAAAACCTAGCCAAAGAAAGAAATGTAAATTTAACAGAATAGGAAAGAATTTGCTTTGTAAACATATATAAGAATGTTAAGTCATAACTGTTAGTTGTAATCAGTGACATAATACTTTGGGACAAACATGGTATGCATCTGATAATTGTAAATGCTTTTAATAGACACTGTGACAAATTTAGACTTCAGTTGTGATTTTATTTTAATTATTACTGGATTCTTTAACAAAATGAGTATTTCACAGCTCTTGCATGTCACAAAAAAATTCTAGGTTTTGAAAGCATGCCAAGAAACAAACAGAAGGATTCCCACAAATTAACATTTATTTTCTTAGACATTTTGATCATTGAAGGACTTTAATCATTTTGTACTTCTTTACTAAAGTACTTTACGAGAAGAAAACTATAGGTTTGTGCCATTTGTTGGTTTTTTGGGTTTTTTTTCTTTTGCATTTTCTTTTTTTTTTAAATACATAAAGACAGAAAGTATATACTAATTGTAGAAAATATTTGAAAATCACTCATCTAAAGAAACTAGGAAAGCACAAAATGAAACATGATAATGTTGACTAGAAATTACCATTGCAAAGTTTAGTCATTTGCTGTCTGGTAGAAATAAGGTTTTGTTTTGTTTTTGTTTTTATTTTTTATGTTGTTTATTTATTAATGTGCATCTGTTTATGTCTAGTCTGTTGTGACTTTTGGAGAAGTTTACCGGTAATTATTGAAATATAGTTTATTTCAATCTTATGTCATATAATAGTACCCTTCGAATTCAACAGGTGGAAGAAAAACTATAGTTTATAAAAAATGGCATTTTTTCAGGTAAGTTTATTATGTGGTAAGTATGGATAGACTAACTTAATATAAAATTCTCAGATCCACCAATCTCAACTAAAATATTAATAAAAATGAACAAAACATGGTATTAGAGAGTCTTCAATGTGTGTATGCAATTTGATTAATTAAATTAGATAATAAAAAATAAAAGTAAAGATGAGTACAATAATTGTTTTATAGGTAGAATTACCACTGACAAATTTTTATAACACTATTAGTTATATAGAGAATTAGATAATAAATTAATAATACATATTAATTGAGTCACTACTAAGAAAATGAAAATTTTAATTAAAGGTAAAAGTATGATTATGAATTAAACAATTGATTAAAATCACTAGAATCATCAAATTTCATTAAAGGCTAAAAAAATGGTTTAGTGCATAAAACACCAAAACAGGTAGATGGCAACATGGACAAGTGGACTGTATTTAAATGCATGAATCAATTATAAAATTAAAGTCCATGAAATTAGAGTGATCCATTCAGTTAAAATATAGACAATGTTATATGAAAATTATAAAACATTTACCCTCAGAAATGTCTTGGCAGAGTAAAAAATATGTCACTATTTTCAATGAATGTATCATATTACATAAGAAGTTAGGTCATGTGGCAAAGTTTATGAGACTTGATGCAATATAACCACCCTAAAATTTTTTTATTTTAATTATATCAATTATACACTTGTTTTAGTACAGGAGATCTGTGGACTTAGTGGAAACAAGCAATTATATTTTGGGCTTCCCTGGGTAGTCTCGTTTTGTGCTGTGTGCTGATATATTTATTATATATTGTATATACATGTATATGTACTCATATTATATTACTATATATATACTATAGGTTAACCAAACAAAGCCAAATTTAATGTCATAGTTGAACAATGTGTCATTCTTCATCTGGTCTTTATTTGGTAGAATTTACTGTATGATATGTTTAATTACTATATCTTGGATTTTTGATTGAACAAGAGATTTTGGCAATTAGTTATTTAAAATAATCTACGGTAATGAGGTTAGCAAGATTATTTGGGGGCTCTGCAAATATAAAAAAATAACTACAGTAGATTCTCCATTAACTAAAATTCAAACAACTGGCAAAATCTCAAGCAACTGGCAAAACAATTTTTGGTGATTGCTTGAGAGTCCTGGTTGCTTGAGATCTGGTTAACAAAGAGTTTACTTACATTTGTCCAGCATTTACCAATCCCCAGCAGTGCCTGTTAACTGAGAGTCTACTTGTGTTTAAGCAGAAGCTAAAAGCTTAATTTGATTCAGTGTGTTAGTAATTTGTCACATTCTTTAAGCCAGCAGTAATTTCACATTTATAATTTAATAAAAGGATGATTTTGTAGAATTTTATATAAGAATATTTGCATGAGTAATCTATATTATTACAATGTTTAACCACTGGTAATTGAGAATACATTTTATAAACAAACTTTAACAAATTAATAATAAATATGAATAAAGAATGCAATATACCTAACTTAGTTTACTGACTTTTATTTTGATAACTAATAATAGTTTTATCATCATTGGATACCATTCATTGAACTCTCTTCACTAATTTTATTTAATCCTTGAAAAGTCTTTGTGGAAAAAAACTGTATTTCAATTTAACAATTAGTGAAGCCAAGATATTTTTTATTAAATTGATTGGGGTGACATGGTAAGTAAAATCACATAGGTTCCAGGTGTATAATTCTATATTACATTGTCTCTGTGTTGCATTGTGTGTTCACCACCCAGTCAGTTCTCCTTGCATCAGCATATATTTGATGTCTTCTCCTTCTCTCAACCCTTCATTTCTTATGCTTGGGTAACCAATAAACTCTTGAATGTGTTCATGAGTTTTTTGTTTCTTGGTTGCTCTCAGTTTTATGTCACACATATGACTGAAGTCATACGGTTCTTGATTTTTTATTTCTGACTTATTGTGCTTAGCGTGATGATCTCAGATCCATCTGTGTTGTCACTAATAGGAGCATTTCATCTTTTCCTATGGTTGAGTAGTATTCCATTGCGTAAAGGTACCACAACTTTTTTATCCAGTCATCTGTCAAGGGATGCTTAGGTTGTTTCTATGTCTTGGCCACTGTGAACAGTGCTGTGATGAACATTGATATACATATATCTTTGCAAAATAATATTTTTAAATTTTGGGGGTGGATACCCAGAAGGATTGCTAGGTCATATGGTAATTTTACTCTTAATTTTTTAAAGAACCCCCATATTTTTTTCTATAGTGGTTGTACCAACTTACATTCCCACCAGCAGTATAGGAGGATTCTTTTTTCCAAGATTTGAACCACTTGAGATTGTCTGAATCCAAAACCCATGATGGTATTATTCATACTGTTGCATTCCATTCTGATACCTCACTGTATGTAACACAGGATTTTCTCAATCATGTTTGATATATCCAAGTGCAGATAGGATGTAACATCATCTACCCAGTATATTAGAGAGGTTTAGAGATGAAAGCCTCTACGGGATAAATAGATTTTTATTTTGTCAAGAAAAAAAAAATGTTCCAGATGGTTTTTAATTATATCTCTCTTGATTTGGGTTTTTCTTACTTAAAAATCTACCTTTGTGTTTCTAACTTTTACATTTTTGTTTTACTATTTCTTCCTTAGCTTGACATTGGATATTGTCATTGAGAATATCATGTACACATGCCGTGAAATAGTTTAGAATTGTTTTAAGATTGCATTTTATCATTTTAGAATGCCATGCTTTTCCTCTTTGATTTCATATAATAGCTAACCTTTAAAAAATAAGATAGCCTACTGACAGCCAAACTTCATAAATGAATAACATTTTATTAGATACATTTTCATTAACCTATCATGTTTACTTTGTTTTTTTTTCAAAATTCAACCATAACAGTGTTAAGATATATATCATACACTTACTACTTAACATTTCTAGAGTTATATCATGAATATTTAGTTCATTATAATTATATGAATCAAATTAAAGTGGCCATCTAATCAGAAAAAGATTGTGTTGTGACTATATTAAAATACACATATTGGCAGACAACAATATTTTTTTTTATTAAATACTGAATTATTTCATCTTTTTGAAGAAGCACGTTATTTCTGATAAAGCGTATTATAAATTAAGACAGTCTTCTGTGTAATGAACCACTTTGAACTTAAATTTACATTTAATCAAAATGTGTAGAAAGCAATTATATCACCTTATTTTCCATAAACTAAATGTCATTCTTTTAATTATTACAAATAAACAAATAGTGATATATATTTTAGGTCAACTGTTCTCTTTATATTCTTATTTTCAGACAATCTTTTTATAACTTTACTACTTGAATTTATATCATACTAGCTACTGTATTTAAAATTTGAATTTGTTTTCCCTGTGAGATTAAAAATGTGTTTTTCTTCAAAAACATGCTATTTTTAATTTTCTACATGTGTTATCAAAGACTGACAGTATATTTAATATTATATTTATATGGTATGACCCCCAAATAACTTATTACATGATTTGAGCTCAAAACTATATTTCAGTGTCAAACTTTTAGTGACTTGACTTTCATCTGTAGCCCTAGATATGCAATGACTTTGCCCTGGAATTACCTTTGGCTTTTGGAAGGTCACTGGTTTACAAGTTATTGCCTCTTATAAATTAATCTAATCTTCTGAATAATAGCTGGATGTGGTGATGATCAATATTTTATTGCTTCTACATCCTAAAACACATCGTGAATTATAGTCAAAATCGTTACCTCCCAGGAACACAGATATAATAGTAATATACATGTGATGTTACTCTTCAGACTGTGGCATTGTTTATGAAACAAGAGTCTGCATGAATGATTTTATTTCAGCGCTATTATAATCCTCTTTTATTTATCGCTAGAAGCCCTACTGACAGTTATCTCTCAACCTTATTCAAGGCCAGAGAGGTATAATTCATTGTGTTTTTACACTGTAATAATCAAGTCTAAATTTTCTTTTGAATCAAAGTATTCTAAAAATGAATCACTTTACTATATTTTCAAAGAATAGTGTAAATTAATGATAATGTAACTTTAGAATAAAAGGCATAAACTAATAATAACTTGTATTAAGGAATATCAAAAGTTAATATAAAATAACTTTTGATTTTGACTATAATTATTTTATTATCATGTGATCATATTTTCTTAAGCAAAAACAAGGTATGATGTATATTCTATGCATTTTGTCTTCTATGTACACATTTTCAATGGTTTATTTTCACCATTTTTATAGTATTTTTATTTACTTTTAAGAGATTGTTTTTCTTTTTTTTTTTTTAATTTTATACACAAATGCACTGATTTCTCTTAATAACATTTTGTCCATGCTTCACTTGTCAGTCAGTTTCAACATTTGCTTTTCTGATGTGTTTTATAACAATAAATATTTAAGGGTGTGAATGCTTCTAGTCATGACTGATTGAAAAATGAAAACTTTCTGTTTTGCAAAATTGAGTACAAATATAAAAAATAACTATAATAATACTAATCAGAAAATATTTTTTTCTTGTTATCATTTTAATTCTACTATCTGTAAATTTTAATCAGTTTCACTGTTATGGGTACATGCGTGTGCAAACAAGTCCCCCCCACCCCCAACACACACATGCACACACTTCATTTATTCAGTTTGCTAGAGGTAGTAAGGGATTGCTCAGCTCTTTAAACTATGAATCTGGTTATATAGTTGAAGTGTGTGCTTGCCATTATTTCTTACATTTTCCTTACCTTTCAACTTATCAGAGAAATCTGGTAAACTAAAGCTTCCAGAAGTATCTATGTACGTACGATCACTCAGGTGAGTTGGTTCGATTTTACTAATGTTTACCAGTTCTTTTATGTAATGTGTCACCATTTTGTTTTTACTAGAACATTGTTAAAATGTGTTCAGCATTGAACAAAATACAGGGTCTGAAAGAAGTAACACTCTTTTTAAAGTATAGCATAATTGAATATGTTGTTTTAGTAACCTTAGTAACCAAGTAAAATATTTGGTATAGATTTCCAGCTCAAAAAAAAGAGGGAGGGAGTGGCATTACTTCTGTCAGACCCTGTATTGTATATATAAACATTGAAATGTGTACATTTAAATGAGTTAAGAATTCATAAAGCAGCTATGAGTTTTGTGTGGGTAATTGAGAAAATAATTTTTTATTTTATTTTTAATTGTTTTTGACAGAGAGAGAGAGAGAGAGAGAGAGATACAGAGACAGAGAGAGAACTGAACTGGGGGCACTCCCCAGTTTAACACATGGGTCCACACAGGCCAGGGCCGGAATTCAATCCTGGGTCCCTGGCGCTGCAAAGTGAATGCTTAACCCACTGAGCCATCCCGGCTTTCCCAAGAGAAAATAATTTTTTAAGGAAGAAAAATAGGACTGAGCCCTATAATGTAAATTGAATTCTTATCCTATGAAAATTTTAATGATTTAATCACTTACTTGACATAAACAGACTATTAGTAGGTGTGTGTGTGTGTGTGTGTGTGTGTGTGTGTGTGTGTGTGTGTGTGTAGGGGAGAGTTGGGAGGCATATCTGGTTAATAAGGAAGAGTTTGAATCACCAAACACAAACCTACTGAGGGAAAAGTAAATATACAATACCATATTCTTCTAAAAGAGGTAATGGCTAGTTATATAGACCACCTATCCCCTCTTAGTGTGTTATATCACCAGAAGAATTTAGTTAAATGTATTACATAAAAGCACAACAAAATTATAAGTAGATTCTGAACTCCTTTTCTGAAATTGTAGCTGGATTTTCTGTGTTTAAAACTCAGGTATAAAATATCAAGGTAGCATGCTATATTCAAACTATTGTACTTAGAATGTAATTTCACTCTTGTGATTCAAGTTTGTGTTTGTTTATTTGTTTGTTTGCATTGTGGTATGGCAAATAATTTTACTCAAATAGGATTTGGGCAGGAAGTTATGGTACTTACATTATTTCTCCCAGAACAAAAAGGATCCAGGCATGAACATACCGTACATATTTTTGCATATAATTTTGTGAAAATGAGAGATTGCACTAAGGTTGAATCATAGACCCCCAAATTAATCAATGATTAATCAGAAAAATAAAAACAATAATCAAGATTAAAAAAAAATATTCAATTAGTGTCGTTTTCTCTTTTCTGTAGGACATAGAGGAGTAAAATCTATGGATTAGTCAAGGCTGAAATTGAAATTCAGGCCTCAACAATCACCAAATCTAAGGTTTTCACTTTCTAATTGTTTGAGGACTCAAAAATGGAGAGAGATGATTTGGTCATTGTCCATTTAAACATTCAAATCAATTTGTATTTTGCCTAACAAAAATGTACTATCTAGTTGGCCTCTACTCTACTGATTGACAAGCAATTTTCCCTAGAAAAACATTCATAGGGGAAGCCGGGATGGTTCAGTGGGTTGGGAGCTCACTTTGCAGCGCCGGGGACCGGGGATCGAATCCCGGCCCTGGCCCGTGCAGAACCATATGCTGAACTGGGAGCTCCCCCAGTTCAGTTCTCTCTCTGTCTCTGTCTCTGTATCTCTCTCCCTGTCAAAAATAAATTAAAAAAAAAATATATATATATATTAAAAAAAGATTTATATTATGTTAATTGTAAGGCGTGCTTTATAGATTTTATTTTTGTGTTTATGGTTTGCTTGTTTTCTTTTATAAGTA